>JAQGAI010001255.1:0-15410 GCA_034696905.1 Lepidocyrtus violaceus | reverse complement strand
GGAATCATGGGGATAAGATGGATACGTTTTTTTTGGGGGGGAGGGGTAATCTTTTTAGACTGCTTTCTCTCATTTCAACTTTCACTGGCAGGAGTGGGCTAGCGATAAATTGACGATGATGTTGAGGATGAGATATGGGGAATGTGGGTGCCGTGCGTGCGCCAAGGTATATTTTACGTTGTGTACATAGGTATGAGTTGGGTGGTGGTGGTGGGTGACCGTCGGTGATGGTGGTGGTGGTAAGTGAGTCAGCACATTATTCACACATTATAAATTACGTGGGGCCATTCATTGCAGAAGGGCCGAGAGGGAAAGTTTTAGTATTGAGCGTTGGATAATGCAACTGTAGCCAGGAGAAGGAAGGTAGCCACCAACAAGGTCGTAAATGGTTTGAGAATTTTTCCACCTGAAAGAAAAAGAGCCAGATGTGGTTTTTGGAGAAAGTTATTGGCTGAGAAATTGAAATGTGAAATAAAATAAAAATGTGGCAGGGTTGAAGGTCCAATTTTTCTTACCATAATTTCCAATATGACTCGTGTTAAACGTCTGGAGCTGGTCCGGCAGCCCATTATTCCACTTCCGTTGACTCCTCGGGGTGGACACAGAAGGATATGGGTAGAGGAGCGGGGCCTTGGGCTGGATCTGAATGGAGGAGGTCTCATTGTACACGTCGTAAAGCTGTCCGGTGCACTTGATTGTCAACGGGGAGTAGCCGTGTATGGGGAAGGACAAGGTGGAAATGGTGGAGGTCAGTTTACTCCCGTTATTATTCCCATCTTCCTTCCCTCCACCATCACCTTTGCTTGAACTATTGAATTCGGCCACTGTTGTCCCAAAGATGGATGATGATGTTGTGGTCGTCGTCCTCGTCATTGTCGTCTTGAATTGTGATGATGATGATGAAGAAGAAGTATTGTTTTTGTTACTGTTTATGTTTGTGCCGCCGGGCCCCCCGGAGCCAGCCCCGCTTCCTCTCCCACCTTTAACATTATTTACGATGACATTCGATGTGTAGCTGGTTGGGAGATGGGTCGTCGTGGGGAATGGGTTTAGACTCACACTCTTCATCCTACTTCCGGGCCGCTCTTCCTCCGGTACTTTCACCACATTCGTGACCACCGAGAAATTTACCTAAAAAGCCAATCCAAACCAAAGAAAAATCTCAGCATATTTTTCTTCTTCTCTTCTTAAAAAAAATGAAATCTAATCAACATGATGGAAAATAATCTGCCTGCTGCTGGGAGACCAGCTCCGTAGAGAAATGAAATCCAGTCACATCTCATCCAGATTCCAAGATTATTGCTGGTTTTATTATTATTACAAGGAAGGAACCAAAGAAAGAAGAAAAAAAATCATCTTTCTCCAAGAAAAAAAATAAGAAGGATATCTTGTCGGCACTACCGCCTCTTGTTCCTCTGTGTGCAATGGGGCGTGGAGAAAGCAGAGTCGTGTTCTCCAGTTCAAGAATCAAGAATGAGAAAATGGAAGAGAGAAAAAAAATGATGAAGAAAAAAAAAGAAAACGTATTTTTTTCCCCTTCTGCTTTCTCCTTTCTCTTTTTCCTCCCTTCATGTTTGTAATATGTCGGTAGAGTTTTTCAATTGAATCCATTGGGAAATGTTCCATATTTCATCATCACTCTTTTTCTCAGCCTCCGCTCCATCCAATCCTTATTCATGGGCAATAGGGCTGGCTTCCTCCCTCTCCGTTTTTCATTTTAGAGAAGGAGAAGAAGAATCATAATCTTAAGATTGAGCAATGTTTTCTGTCCCTCTTCCATTTATTTTCTTTGCCCAACTATTGAATCAAGGGGGTTCCCACTGGTTGGTAACCCAGATCCAGATTCGCGATGATGATCATGATGATCATATATGGAGCATGAATCTCGACTCAAGTATGCAGTGCAAGTCGAAAATGGGGGAAGAAAGAAAAAAACAACCAAGAACAAAAAATAATCCTAACCCAATCCCGAACCCAGCCCAATATTTTATGTGTATTTTTCATTCTTTCCTATCCTTTCCCCGAGCAAAAAAAAACATTAGAGAAAAAAGGGAAATAAATAAAGAATAGCTTTATTGTTGCCTGAAGCAAGCATATGGAAACCTCCGGAAATAAAAGGACATTTGGCCAAGACTTGAATAATAATCGGGGAGGAATGAAGGGACCCGAAGAAGAAAGAAAAACAACAACAAGGGAAAAGGGAAAGTGGAGAAAGTATTCGGGGAAAAGGGAGAGGAAATGGGGTACTTCACATTTTTTCTTCTTCTTTTTTTACGAGTTTGAGTTGGAGATTTTTTTCTCGGTCATAATAATAATGTCCCCTGTTTATTTTGAGGTGGGGGAAGGGAAAAATGTATTTATTTTTAGGATTTGGCATGGGTGATGATGAAATGATCGGGATCATATGAAATGAGGTGGATTCCAGAAAGAGCTGGCAAAGGATGATGATGACGATGATGATCCATTTTTTATGGAGAAGGCGAGAAAGATTGAAATATGATGATGAAGTAACGAGGGAAAGAGAAAGGGTTAAGAGGAAAAAAATAATTTGATTTTTCTTTCGTAAACCAACCTTCTTCCCGTTAATGAACCAAGTAATGTTGGAAGCCGGGAATGTCCGCTCAATTGAGCAATTGGCAAGTCCTCGGTCCCCAGGTTGGTAGCTCATCTTGTCCAGGAAGAGTTTCGGGCTGTTGTAATCAATGACTGGGGAGCATAGAAAATAAAAATGGAATGAACTTTTGTTATTGGAGACCAGGAATGAAATGAGAGTTTTGGAGGAAATATGATAACACGTTTTTCTCAACTTACCCACAACATCAATGTCCTTAGCGTTCTCCAAAGTTTGGAAGGTTCCCTCCGCAGAGATGACGCATTTGAATCGGCCATTCGTCTCGAAACTGAGGTTTCGGAGGAAGACACCATGTTCATCCGACTTGTTCACCTGGGACCAGCAGAACCGGAACGTCATCATCATCATCATCAGCAGCAGCAGCATCATCATCACCACCCACACATGAAAAATAAGAAAATAACATGGAGGGATTTATTTACACTGTACATAAAAAATGGCTCCTCCACCTCCTCTCATATAAATCTTCATATTTTTATTTAAAAGAGAAGGGAGCCCTGGGATGAGGAGATCAGAGAGCGTGCATGCTCCCCTCCATCACCTCCCTCTCACCATGCTCCTGGTATAAAAAGATGCTGTCAAGCGTGACTATTAGATTTTGCAGGTACATTAGACAATTTCATCTCATTGTGTTGTGTGAATGTGGAGCCTACTCCAAGAGGGCCTTTCTCTTCCCCCTTGATACTTCATGTCATGCCATGGCACATGAAGAAAGATCATATGATTCTGATGATGACGATGACGATCAGATCATATACGAATGCATATAAAGTTATTCACTTCACTCTCCGGCTGTGCCAAAAGGGGCCTCCGAGGGAAAATGATGATGGAGATGGAGGAAAAGGTGAGCAATAATTCATCTCTGAGCCCCTTCCTCTCGTTTCCTGTTTCCCGGGAATATGTATCCCTACTTATTATTTTCCAACTGGAGGATGAAGGAGTGAAAGCGTGCAATGCAGTATGATCTCTCATCATCATACTCATACCTACAAATATGGCTTGGTGCACTGCACTCCTCTTCCTTCTTCTCACTCCTCCTCACCCAGCCAACGATGTGGAAGTGGAAAAAGGAAAAGTTGATAGTTTTTTTGGACTTGGGAAAAAAATGGAAGCTTTCTCCTCATTACTTTCATCACTTGATGCATGCATAATCCCGGAGCATATGGAACCTAATTGAATCCTCCAGTTTGAAACGAAGCAGAAGGAAGAAATATGAAGCATTTTGCGTAGTATCACATTTTGAAGCCCAGAATTTTACAGTGGGAAAGGAAAGGAGGAAAACCACTTCATTCATTTCATATTTTATCTCCCTTCCTCCTTTATCCCATCTCAATGTCGAAAAGCAAAACCACCAACAAAATTCTCTCCTTTCTCCGAAATATATTTTTTATCCTTTCCCCCCAACCAAACCAACCACAGACGGGAAAAAATGAATATGAATTTTGACTTGGAAGTCGGAATTCCCAGCTCTCATATCTCATCTCATCTGACTTTCCAGTTAGCACTCTACTCCTCTGATTCATCCTATTTCATTTTTCTAGGTATGCTTATATTTCTCTTGAGATGCATCAAAAGATTTTAATGGATGGGGAGTGAAGTGAAAATGCTGATGGTGGAGAGGATGAGTGAAAGTAGTGGGAAAGGAGAGGGAGAGAGAGGAAACCAAAGATGGGAATAATTATCCCTCTTCTTGTCAGATTTTGATGAAACATGACAAGAGCCACAGAACATGATGTAGTGCCTAAGCCATCCTGATCCTGATTTTTACCGAAGCTGATCATCAACTTCATATTTGCCATTCAACATATTTCTATTTCCAACTCTGATTGGGATTATTATCAGAAGGAGAAAGCTAAGAATGATGAGTGTTTTGAGTGTGACTGACTCCGGTGGTGTTGATGATGAGCTGGAGACAGGAACTTAGGTATGGATGCAGTCAGTCAAGTCTTTTGAAAATTTGTGGAAGGAGTAAATAACAGCGCGACAACAAGATGATGATGAGAAGGATCTTGATGATTGTGTGATGTTCTGATGATGTGATGATGTTAATGAGGAATCAGAATAGATGCTCAAGTGCTTTTTATGAAGAGGATGGCGATGATGAGGTGATTAAAAAACTTTTCCGATGGTAAATAAGCCCTTTCGCTTTTGTGCACTGCTGAGACGATGATTCCTGTCAATGATGATGATTATAATTAACGTCTGAAGAGTCTACGCCAAGCGGAAGGATGAATAGGAAAAGGAAAGTTTTGTGGGGAAAGGGAAAGTTATGATGATGCAACCTCCAATCCCCCAACCCAATCCAAATATTTATATTTATTAGGGAAAATATCGGGCAAAATTCTTTGCATAGTGATTGGAGGAACTGTAGCTCAGAAACGATTTCCTTTTACTAAGGGAAGCAGATAAAAACCAGACGTGTTTCTTCTTCTCCGCAGCTTTCCTTTAAAATCCATGGCTGCTTTATATGGGCACTACCGGAAGTCAGATAAAAAGTTTTCCAGTTTTCTCCCATCAAATCTGGAAATGGAATTGGGGAAGGAAAGGAATCAGAACCAAAAATGTTTCCGTTTTCATTTCCATTATTCTCTCCAGAAAATTAGGCACAGGCTTGGAATTTTTTTTGGGTCACAGTCATGCCATGAAGGACTACTTTTACGATGTGCTACGTATAATTACGTACGTAAGACGGGAAATGGGCTGGAGGAGAGATGCATGTTTCCATTGCATAAAAATACTTTTTAAAGTGATTGTTTGGACTTAAGTACACAAGTCATTAAAAGTTTTTTTCTAAATGTGTCAAAGCATTATCGCCAGCCTCGCTGGTGGGAGCGGCATGAAAGGAAAGTGAAAGTTGAAAGTGAAACTGAACTGACCTGGGACATTAATTATCCCTACCACCCTCCCTCTCTCTCTCTCTCTCACTTCCAGCTCTAGAGGAAATGAGAGGTGATTAAGCATCATCCTAATTGTAACGTCTTATTGCTAATGGGATGAAAATGAGGTGGGTAGTGGGAGGCTATCAAGAGGAGGACTGCGCCATTTTAAATGCTCTTTTATTACGAAAAGCAAACAATTTTAAGTTGGGGAGGGAAGAGGAGGAATGAAGATGACGGGGGAAAGCTTAACATTGTTGGTGGCAATAATAGGAAAATAGCCTGCTGTGAAATCCATTAAGGAGAAAACTTGCTTTCTCCATTGCAAGGGAAAAAAGTCCCAAAGAGATGGCTATGCCTCGTAAGAGAGTTTTTGAGTCCTTCGTCGTCGTCACCCTTTTCTTCCCATTCCATTCATTTTCTTGTTCCGTCGGTCGGGAGGGAATGTGCAAGTTTTACAATCTAATTTTGTGATTACAGAGAGGAGCCTCCATCCATCCAACCAACCAACCAACCCATCCCGTTTCCCAAATTTTTTTCCCAGGGACAAACAACACAAAACATAACAATACTGCGTTGGCAATCAAAGAGGAAAATAGAATGGGAAATAACTAAGGTGTAAGGCATGGCATATGAGATGAAATGAAAAGGCTGGCTAAATCTCCCCCAGCATTAGAGACGGCTCGTTAAAGTGATGCTGATGGGTGCTGCTCCAGATCCACACACAACAAACATCCAGGCCAGGCCGGAGAGAAAACTTCTTGTTTTCTTAGTTTTTTTGAGTGAGTGAGTGAAAGTGTGAAAAGCTGAAGGGGAACGGGAAACAAGAGAAGATTGGAGGTTGGAGCAGGGAACATGAGCATGGGATGACGTGACATGAGGCGAACAGCGTAGGCTCCTTCAAGGAAATCTCACTAAATCTCCTCCGAAAAACGTAACCACAAACCATCTGGCGGGAAATGAATGGGAGATCTTAGCCCAAAGAAAATATACAACAACAAAAAAGACATATGCATGCATCCATCCATGTATCACATCACATCCCGGCTGACCTAAATAAGAAGACCCCATGCAGCAGGAGCTGACTCAACTGAAGTATGTATATGTATGGGATCCAGTCTGGGAGGAAGGAAGGAGGATTTATTTTCCCAAAGCCCAATCCAAACAGGCTAATTTCTGGGGTTTCTTTTCAGGGAAGGGGGGGAAAGAAAATTATTACATGTTTTTGGGTTTGACTTACGTCAACAAGCACTCCCGGGATGGGGAACGCCTGCTTAGGGGGCGACTCTTTGGGAAGGAAGCGGTAAAACTCTTCCGAGCCCCGGTACCACTTGACGGCATACAAAGAGTCGGTTTCCAAGTCGTAGTTGCACCGGAGCATGAGATCCTCTCCGCGCCGGGCGTAACGGGGACCCTCCAGTTGGACATCTTTTACTCCGTCGGAACCTAAGCCAAGAAAAAAATTAAGATTTAGTTTTTTTTACTTCTTACCAAAAAAAATAACCTTATCATTTGCCTTTAAAAAAAAGCCTAATCCGTTAATGGGCCGGGGAAAGTCGGAGAAAGTCACAACCTTTTATCGTTATGTCTGATGATGATGATGATGATGACATGACATTTTCACTTTCCTTTTGCATGCCCTGCCTATCATACAAATTTGTTAGCTTGGGTTTGGGTTTAGCCTTTTAGTCCATCTTCGGAAATGGACTGTCCGTCCGTAACTGTCCACTACCACCATTTTGTTTTGTACAAATCGATGTCAATATTGTAAAGAGGATTTCTCTTTCTCTTTCTTACTGATTTTTTTTTGTGCTTAGGTACTTTCACTTCTCAGACATTACATATCCAGATCCAATACCTCATCATAATAATGGACTGGCTGTGAATATTGCATGAAGGGCGAGAAATGCCACTTTTTCCTTGCTGGGGAGGAAGTCACAAAGCTTTTTCCAATCCTCCCTCAGCCCCTCCAAGAAAAGCTACTTCACTGTCATAATGTCACGTTCCACCTATCTCAAGTGGCATTTAGTATTCTGGGAACGGTTGGAATTGATAATGTGTTGAGTTGGTTGAGTAGATGATGTCTCTTTTCTTGAGCCTTATGTACCTAACAAGTAGAATAGCCATAAACCATATGCAATGGCTTTCGTCGCCACCACCACCACCACCACCATCGCTCCAAGCAAGGTGAGGGGAAAAGGAAGATAAGAATGGAATAAGAAAAAAGGGTCTTGTGTGCAGCTGCAGATGCTCCCACTCCTGCCAGCAGCAGTAAACCAACATTGTTGTAATGCAGTAAACTGTGATTGTGATGCAATCTGCTAAATACGGAGGAGCCAACATCCCCACTCCACTCTACACACACTCCATCCATGCGTCTCTGGCACAAAAAAAAAGATGCTGAATCCAAATCGGAATCCTTTTTTTTTCCTCTTCCCTTTCCAGACACAGAGCATTGAATTGAGAGTGGAACGCAAGACGGTTGGCAAAAAAATAAACTTGGATTTTTTTCTCTCTTTTCTCTCTGGGAAGTGGTGACACATTTTATTCCCTGCTGGAGAGATAAAGGCTTAAATCATACCTCCGCCGTTTCTTTTTCTGTCCAGATAGGTCGGAGAAAGAAGGAGCGGAGATAATAATGCCCCTGCCATGCCAATGCCGTGCTACTATGCCATACTGTTGCTTTTTTCTTGTATATTGATTGTTGAAATGACTTTCTCCCAATAAGTTTTCTTTTCTATCGAAGAGAAGAATACCCATCTATATCTGCGAAGATTTTGACTTTTTGGAGGAGGATTCCTAGTTTTTTTTGGAATCTGCAAATCTCAAGTGGAGCTGGAGCGAAAGTATAAGGCGATAAGAGGCACACATGGATTGAGATTTTTGAAGAAGATATTTTTTCTCCTTCGTTCTCTTTCAGCTTATTTCTCTATCTGCAAGTTTCCCTCTTCTTCTGCGGCAGATGGAGAACAGGCGGAGAAAGCAGAAGTACATTTTTTTCTTTCTCGATGTGCTTGTCTCTCCCTTATAAGAAAGCTGCTTTGATTTGGATCTTTCTCTTAAAATGTGCGAAGATAAGAGCTTCTTGTTAAGAGACTTATCGTTAGTCCATTTCTGGGATTTTGGATTCCACCAGGAGCACCACCACCACCAACCAGCCCAAGTAATAACTCACTTTTCCCTTTTCCCAAATCATATTTATTGAGTGACAGGAGCACTTAACGGAACATTTATCGTCCCAGATCCACCACCACCAAGTCATATTACATAAGACCTTATTCAGACAGACATATGGCTAATGACATGAAGCGAGTCAGAACTGTGAAAGGAATAAGCTTATTAAAATTTCGATAAAGTAAAAAAGGGAGGAATCTTTCGTCTTGGGAGAAAATCTTCCTCTTCCCCAAATCTCTACCAAACCGCTACAGTCCTCTCATCTTTAATTAATTTAAATCCAATTAAAATACTTACCCGACCGTGGATACACTTCTCCCATTTCCACTCTATTTCCGAGCTCCCCTCCCAATTAATTTAATTTTCTTATTAGAGAAGGAAAGCGGGGAAGGGTCCAAACGATGATGATGATGATATGATATATAGTTACACATGGACTATGTTGTAATTCCAAAAAAAAACTTATCATCACAAGCCGATTCTCTAACTTATCATTATCCCATTCAACCTGGAAGTGATGGTGGGAGAAATCGGAAGAAAAACAACCGCATTTCTTGCATTTCACTTTTCCAATTCAGTTTTTTTTGTCCATAGAGAAAGTGGAGTGGGATCTTTTTTAAGTATGGCTTGGTACTCATGTGGCGTAGCGTGTTTCCCTGAATGCATGAATGGTTCGGGGATGCAGCCTCGTTCAGTGTTGAAAACTGATGATTTTTTTCTCCTCCACGCATAACAGCTTTCAAAATCCACATCATCATCAGCATATTTACTATTTACCACGGCACGGTTGAAAATCGCTTTTCAACCAAAACCTGTCATTTCGCATTTTCAATGCCTATGTCACCTCCATATTTTATTATTTTTATATGGATTTTCATAATAATAGATGACAACACCAACAAGACCCTGAGTCAAGAAAATATTATAATTTGGGTTCCCCATCATCAAGTTCATTGCAAATGGCCTGGTACAGAAGAAGCAGATGCAATGATAAAAAAAATATTCCCAACCCAACCGATTGGAAACTGGAGAGAGGAAAGCGGAAAGAAATTTCCCCTGATTACAACAAAGCCATTCATTGCAAGGAAAATGCGTCTGTCGTCGAGTGTGCTTTTGACATGTGTTGAATGGGCTTGGTTATTCGACTAAAAAACTTACTTGGTAATATCGGGAAGTTTTCTCCGAACCTAATTAAGAAACTATTGTATTCCTTTCCCTTTCAAATGAAAGGACTTTTTGATGCTGATAAAAAAAAGGAAACAAAAGGGAAATCGAGATCGAAGGAGAGCAGAACCCAGCAAAGATTGAAAGGGAAGTCTTTTTTCTAAAGCGGTCCATTCATTTCATTTCATATTTCGTTCAACAATCAAAAAAAAAATAAGAAAATTATATATTATTTCGGAGAAAGCTGGCAAGTTAGAATAGGATGCAGCTGCCGTTGTTGCTGCTGAAGATGATGGTAAAGATTACATACCATTTTTAATGATAAAAAGGACTTACCCTGGAAAATCAGACCAAACAGTGTTACCAGGAAAAGGAGCTGGCTCCTCTCCTGTTGCTGGGACGAGAAGAAGCTGTAGTTCTTCTTCCCCATCATTTTCTTCTATTTTTTTCGATTTGGTACAAAAAAAAACTTCTTATTAATTTCTTCCTTTTTCCTCTTGGCACTATCACCTCACTCCAGAGTAGAGTCTCAATGTTATTCTAATCTCTGTTGAATAAACAGTGCTGGAGAAAGTGAGAGGATGACGGAGGAATCAAAAGTATTGTTTTTTTTATTTTTCTCTCTTTATTTCAGACTCAGTCAGATTGAATGAAGGAAAGGAAAACAAAGGCTAATAATAATAACTGCACTCCTACAAGAATCCCAATCCTCCTCTTCCTCCCACTACTCGTTCCTATCCGTATTATATACTATTCACCACCACTGAATAAGATTCACTGATCCCTTGGGAAAGTAATTGGAAGCTGCATGAGAGAGAGAGGTTTTCTTCTCCTCTGCTCCCTCCAGAAGAAGAAAAGGGATTGTAATTGCATTTTAAAATTGGATTTTACTCCCTCGCACTAGATTTCTTCTTCCCTTTTGCTTATAAAAAAAATGTCTTTAGGAGCGAATAGTGCTAAAGTTCCTATTACAGAAATATACTTAGGTATTTATAAAACTTTCCAGACTACTTTCCCCACTTGTGTATCAGGACATTAGAGAGGAGGAGTGAGGAAAGCCAAACCAAAGAAAAGTTTCTTTTTCTGGCTAAGGATGATGATGATGATGATGATCGCGTTGTTGAGACTGAATGAACAAAAGCTCAACTCAAACTCCTCAACTTTTCCTTTGGGTGAGAGAGATGCTTATTTCCCTAAAATGCATAAATTAGCGGAGGAGAAGAGGTGTAGGTGGAAGTTTATATTCCTGTTGAGCGGAACGTTTTTATATTACTCCTCCACCACTATATTTCAGATTAGCAGGAGGGATCCTTTATCCAAGCTGAATAAACTGGAAAAACCAACATATCATCTGATGATATCCTTTCGGGTCGGTGGATTCACAGGATTTTCTCACAGAAAATGAACAGGAGCGAGTTTTGTTTGTTGGAGGGAGAAAGTTGGAGGAACACAGCGAGCTGGTGCTGGTGCTGGTGGTTGGTGACGGTCTGCTGGTGGCAATGGAAGAGCCTTTTAATCTGACAGTTCACTGTCTCTGGGAGGAGCTGATAATGTACGGGAGTATTTATTAACGTCACTTGGAATAACAAAAGCGTGTCACCTTCTTTTCTCTTTCTCCGCTCCCCCGACGACGAGGACGACTTTCTCTTTCCTACAAGCCAGCACTTAAATAAATTCTCCGTCTTATAAATTTATATATAATCCCAAGTGGGTCGGGTTGAGTTTGGGATGATGGCGGTGGTTTGGTGATCAAAGTCGTTTGGGTCGGTTGGTTGCGGTGGTGGTGGTGGAGTTTTTTTGTTCGTTCGTTCTGGGAAAAGATGTGATAGGATTGAGTTGGGATGAGAATGAAAGTGGCTGTTATTATTAGGAGGAGAAAGGCCACGTTTGGGAGACAAACAACCGGGAAAATGATGAGATCAAGTTGGATACGCTGATGATGATGATGCTGAGAATGATGAGATGAGATGATGTATTAATGAAGTGAATATGATTAAGAAGAGTGGCTTTCCACTGGAATGTTTTTTTTTGGGAAAAGTCCCCCGAGGTCACAATAATCTATTTTCATTCGAGAAATTTCTCTTAGAAAAGCGGTAGCGGAGAATAATGGATCTGGAGAGAAGGAATTTAGAAAATAGAGAGAATCTGTTCGCTGAGAATACGTCGGAATATTATGAACTTTCTTCTTTCTTTCTGGAGTGGTTGGAGGATCCACTCGGAGGAAAAATAAACTTTTTAATTACTTTCTGAAAAGTGGAATAAAAAGTGAGGGAATTAATAACAATTATTCGAGTCGAGTCCCTTACTCTTCTTCTTTCTCCGCCGCCACTTTCACTTTGGGGCTCTCGGCAAGTTTTTCAGGGAAAAAAGATTTTTTGGAGGTTTTATCCTTCTTGAAATAGGAGATGATGGGGATGCTGATGTTGATGCTGATGAGGATGATGATGGCGAGTAAAATGCATAATTTGCATTTAATTTCTTTCCAAAGAAAATGTGACTCTTTTTTCTAGGGCTCTAAAGGAAGAAGGAGAAAGTCGGCTCGGCTCTGCTCTGCTCTGCTGACAGCAGATGCTTAGTTAAGTGTAGTCCTCCTTTCGGGTTTCCTCTTTCCCTCCCTTGGGACTTGAGAGAAGAAAGTGGCGATGGTGATTCACTTCAGTGGAGGCACTCTTAAGTATACTAAAACAGGCTCTGGAGACCGGGCGAACGGATGATGCTCCAAAAGTTACTTATGAGAAGCTGTCTCTGTGGCCAAGTCAAACCAAACCAAGCCAGGCTATGGCCACTGAAACCGGAGGAGATGTTCCACAGTTTTGGATATCCAATCCCGTTGGTTTGAGAAGGAGAAAAAAACAATACGAAATAAAATAAGCCGTTTTTGTTTCGACTAAAGTAGCTGTGTCTATGGTTGAGTTCCCTCCGAAGAAAGTTGAGCTCCTGATCGTCCTTCTTCCTTCCTCTCCTGCCTGCCACGAGCACACACTCAAGGAACGAGACAAGGAAATATACACGCATAAAGCACTTGAGTACGAGAGAGAGTTTTTTTACGCTATCCGATCCGCTTTGTTGATGTTGACGGGATGCTGGGAAGATGAAAACTGAGCGGGGGAACCAGCTCCAGCTTTCTCTTTAAGCTGAATACTTTCCCTCTTCCGATCCCTTGCTCCGCTGCTGCTGCTGCTCCGGATGGGAAATAAATCTACGCATTTATGTATCTTTACGCTTTGAAGAGGACGAGGTGCTGATATGATTGTGGTACACGGTAGAGTGGTGGTGGTGGTGGGCTCAGGCGGATGCTGTTGCCGATGGGGCCATGTTACATCTACATTTACAATTTTTTCCCTCTCTACCTGGCCATATCTCTCCTTTAAACTCCATTAGTACAAAAAAGGGAAAGTGTTTAAAAAAATAAAACCCAAAATCTAAATTTCTTTTTAAAAGAGGGCCATTCATCCTGTCAAAAAAATTAGATAAATGCCCCAAAGCTTGGATGGCACTTCAAAAAAAAAGAGAAAAATGGCTGCGAGAATTAAACGCATTAGTACTCCCCGTAATGGACCAGAAGAGGAGGAAGGAAGGAAGGGAAAAGGGACAACAAAAAATATAAAAAATGTACAAACTTGGCATCCTATCATCGCATCATGATAATCATGATGATATCCTCTCCTCCATCCTCCTCTTCCTCTTCCCTTTTTATACATACTCCCATCCGTATCAAATCCCTCCAAACTTGGTCACAATCGTCATGATCTTGATTATTACCATTTTGAAACTCGTCGATAGTCGATATCTTCCTTTGTGGGGACTGGGGGAGACCCTCCACTTCAACTCCCAAACCGAGCCCAATAAATCTCTGAAGGAAAAAAGGTCGACAATGGAATGGAGGAAGACTGGATGAAGATTCAAGTTGTACATATATACTTTAATGTTTGAATTGCGACTTTTTTTCCGCTTCCTCCTTTTCCCTCCTCTGCTTTCTCTTTTTTTTATTCTTGTTGGGAGCAATCCTAGGAATTGTATTGAAAGATGGGAGCAGATTTTTCCATAAAATTCCAATTTGGCTCGGAGGATAAATGTAAATCCAATGGCTTTTTTTTCTTCCTTTCGTTTTGAAAATGGAGGGAGAGGCGGACAAGAAGGAGGAAGCTGAAAAAAAAAAGATTCTTCTTCTCTCGATTTCCAATGTCGCCAACGTAACTTCTATCCAACCAACCTCCTCCTCCACATTGCCACAGATCCATTAGTTTCATCAGCAATATCCATTTAGGAAGAGAGAGGAGGAAAAAAATATTTTTTTGGGGGGGGGGGGACTGTCGACTCCAAAGTGGACAGTTACTGTCAAACATTTTTCAATTATTTGTCCCGGATAAGTAAAAAAATGCTTTCATTTCAATTCAACTGATTTTTGGGAAAAAGAAGTCTCACATTACCCCAGATATAGATTTATATTATGCCTGGCCAAGGAGAAAGTGCACTCCAATCCAATCCAAACAGCCAAAGCTTGGAGGAGAGCATCTTTTATGGAATGATCGGGGGAAATTTATTTCTTCGATGTAATAAAATGAAATGAACTGTTTATACATTGTAAAGAGAAAGCTGCTCAAATATTGTCGTGTTCATTTTTATTCCTGATTTTTTTTCTCTTATATGAATGGAAATGGATAGGAAAATGATATCACTGCTTGGAAGAGTATCTAGGTATAGGTATGTATGATCCATCCATCCGTCCTCAACGATTTCCCCCGACATGGAATGGAACAAGTGATATCATCCATTCAACAACAAACAGCAATAACGGAGATAATAATATCACAATAATAACTCGGTTGATCGAGCAGCAAGAAAAAAGAATAAATTCGGCAGTTGACTGGAAAATGTGCAGCATATGCTGGATCTCAAACTGGAGAAAAACACGAAAGATGAAAGGAGAAAGTAAGGAAGAAAAGGATTTTTTTTCTCTCGGAAGGATATGCATTCCATTCCATGTGAAAAAATCTGAAGGAATAAAAAAAATATATACCGAAAGAAATAGCTTGGACTGAAGTAAAAAAAAGTGGAGTACATATTTTTTTGAAGAAGAAGAATATGATGATGATGAAGATGAAGGAGGAATGAAAGTGGAGGCTCTTACTGGAACAGTGGAGCTTATCTACACATAATAAAAATAATATGCATTCCTCCAATCTCCCTCCAGTTTTTTCTTGAAAGGAAGACCTAAAGAAAGATCATGTGATGTGATATGGCTTGATGATGATATGATGATGTGACATATGTGTGGAGGGACACATCCATATTCTAAAAGTGGAGGAATACATATCATATCAGTAGTTGGTTAGAGTTTGGAGTGCGTGGAGGAACATCGAGGATCATGAAAGGAGAAGAGCAAGAGCACGCCAACCGCAATAAACCAGGATAAAGAAGAAACCAGAGAGAGGGGATCGTAGATAAGCCCTGTTTCAAAAATGCCAAAGAAGGACATGGCGACGGAGACGGTCTTTGCTGGGCTGGCCGGCGGTGGTCGAAGAAAGATAATACATGAGTAGTTATCTTTTGGAGGAGGTCGG
>JAQGAI010001254.1:0-15417 GCA_034696905.1 Lepidocyrtus violaceus | reverse complement strand
TAGTCGAAACGTTGGGTTAATAGTAATAAAAATTATTATTTAAAACCGTCTCGTGAAACCCCATTAAAGTTAATTTAAAGATGTGAATGTTTTTAAATCTGTTCAACACTGCAAACATTAAAGGAGAAGAGACGAGAGCACTCGACTTTGATTAGCATTAAAAACTAGATTGAGTGGAGGCCCAACCAAGAACGTTCTAAATATGATCCATAAATATATTTGCACAGTACAGATTTTTGTACGCATTAGATATTAAAGCTAAATAGGCAGACATGTGAATATTAAAAGTAATCATGATAATACGCTTCCTCGACGGGAAACGTAAATGACAGGTTATGAAGTGTATTTTATATGCGATAAATGTTAGCTCATAGCTCGAGCAAATTTGATATGCATATTTTATTTGTATTTATATCAGGTAGTTTTGTATCGCAAAAACAGCGAGAGAACAAATCACTTTCAGGGGATCAACTGCCAAAAAATATGTAAGAAGGCTGCAGCTTCAATGTTCAGTATTAAATAATAGTACCGCGTGATGTATGGCCTGCATACGGAAGTACCGGATGCTATATAGGTCGATCCTCGTTACTCTGCTTTATTAGCATTGTTATCAATTTGCAAGCGTTATTTTCTTGCTTTTTGTTTGTACATGCTTGCATACTAAATAATGACATGACATGACAGAAAATTTGTTTGAAAACCCTCAGTTTTTGTAATTTTTTATCATGAATATTTACGAAGCAAAATGCATAAGGCATGTATTTTACTGAAAACGGTGGTTGTCGATCTTATAAAAACTGAATGTAAAAAAGTGAAACTAAATATTTACAATGCTGTGCGGTATTAGCTCACTGAAGGATTATGAATTCTGCTATGACGTAATCTCTAGTTCCAGAGAGGCGGTGATGAAATGGCGGAGATAGCATTGATATGAATAATTTATGATATTAATCGTTTTTTTGCGTATCATATTTTTACCCTCGTATATGATTTATAAATGGAGAAGGCATACACAAGCTATCTGATTATATCATCCCTAAGTGTAGGTTCGATAATTATAATATCGCATAGTCAGAAACGTGCATTTGAATAATGAATTTGTGCATAAAATTAGAAAGAACGCATGGTCCTAATTTCTCACTCCACATGATGATGATGATTCATAGCATGTTAGTCGAGTTTCATTTTGGTAGTGACGACGATCGACATGCCAATCCAGTAAGTCACAAGTAAATATTTACTTTAAATATGCCACTATGGAATACTTAATTGCTTCTTGGACAAACCCGGACCTCGCTCACAGAAGCATGAGCGACTGGACAATGCCTGTTTATCTGTTTATGTAGCATGCAAAAAGAAAAATTGAAGAATATAAATCAGCAACCTCTGATTCATCAATTCTATGTCCCAACCAATAGATCATTTTCTCATCATCAACTCTAAAAGCCTTTCCACGCCAATGTAAGATGGGTACATATTATGTACCGTTCTGAAATTTTCCGACGGATATACCTACATTAATTTTTACATACCTGTTCAGGTAACACGCATTCAACTTCGAAATTGATATGACAAGATGTCACACTGAAAGTAGTACACGCGACGCACGTTCACAAGACGCATTATTTTTTGGCTAGCTTACATACTCTATTTGTTTTGGTATTACTATTACTACTACTACTACTACCCTTATAAAATGTTTATTATGCCTTGTGCACAATTGCCAACGCGTTCTTAATAATACCAGAATGACTGGCATTTTTCGGTAGGGCTTTTCTATCATTTTTATGAAGAAAAATTCTGCACTCACGTCCTTCTAGTCTCATTAAAAAATTGTAAAGAATGACACCACTGCACTACTCGAGCCACGAGGATAATAAAGTGTTACTTATACGAGGAGCTATAACACTAAATGCCGTAAAATAGGGAGGAAGTAGAGCACAAAAATATCATTCTAAATTATAAGGTCCGTCATTTCATTTTATTTACATTTATGAAGTGAAATGGACTACCGTGTGAAATGATAGGTTAGCAGATACTACATAACAATATGGTTTTCCCTTCTTCGTAATGCAAATACGTAATAAAATACTTTTTGCTCTTAAAAATTAATATTGGACTTTGACAGGAAGAGTAATGTCAACCTATTAACCTTGACTGATCATCATTCTCACTCAATGTCAGTGACAATGTCTGCTAAACGCATCTTTAAAATGGAGGACACCGGCCAGAAACAAGAACCAGGCATGTTGTTTTAGTGTGAACAAAAACGTCGACAAAACTCATTACTACCCAATGTGAACAAAGTTTCGCACTCACTTTTGGCAACTAAAGTAGCGAAAATTTTCCACAAAAACAACATCATTTATATCTTTCTTGTGCAAAAAAATTTTTTTAGAAAGAAAATGTAAATATTGCATTTGTCCAAGAACGAGTATAATTACGAGCAATTCATTACGCTTGTGGGATGTCAACAATTATTCCCATTTTCGTGGAAAGCATATGATGTTACTCTTTAGCTTTATTAGTAGTACTGCATTTAAGGACAACAGGATTTTAAAAGAAAAATGAGTAGTGAGAAACTCTCTTCTGTTATGCAAATTTGTTTACATATCTGTGCAAAAAGTCGCAGAGATTGTTTTACACTAAACCAGGTATTCATACATTGCCTACTTTATAATGGCTACTTACAAATTACCCTGTCACTTGTAACTAATCTGGGAGTAACCCCTTAATTTCCTTTATCTTTAAATCTAATAAATTGACAATAGATAAGAATGTATCTATTATGCTGTCAGGGACTTAAACTGATGTACAGTCGTCAAAAATCAAAACTACCTGTTGTAGCAGTAGGACATACGACATGGTACCCTCAAAACAAGATTCTCATTTCATTTCACTTGTGCCCTGTATTTCTACCAGCTTACTTAATTGCCTTAAAGTAGGCAACTTTTTTTCCTATGAACAAATGAAATTATTTTCTGAAAGAAAAATCAATATTTACAGTACAAAAAAAAAACGGCTAAAAAATTGTTGACTGGCTGATGTAACAAAAACAATTTACTCTTAAAAAGAGAATGCCGAATTATAAAAAATGGAAAATACGATAATTCCTTCTTGAAGGGGTCAATGTTATGAAGGGATATTATATTATGTAAGTAATGTGATGATAATTAGCAGACGTGTGGAATGGAATGTATTGTAATGCAATGCAGTATAATTTTCTTGATGATACAGCCCATTTCGCATAGTAGAAGAGTGCAGAAGACGTGAGGACAATGGATCGTAAAATCTGTCATTAAATTATTGCCACCAGAAAATTTACACGTAGCCTTTGCACCACACCGATGATGATAACAATGTGATGGGGGGACTCTTCTACGTGTGGGTCAAGTTAATAATTAAAAAACGTGATTCCTATTATTAGCATTTTAAGCGATCGCCAGAAAAACAGGCTTGATTCTTCAGCGCTCAAATATCAGCAACAGGTTCACAATAAATAGCTAATTTAATACAAGCACCATTCCTCTGTTTGGACAGAAGATGTGTGTAATTAACATTATAATGGATACTCAAACCCGTGTAAAATTGTTCTCAAACAATGCTTTAATAGAATATTTTACTGTGACGAGAATAACACAGTATGGGAGTGTTACGATTGTTGCATATTTCGTATCGGGTTTACGTGCAACTTTACAGCATACACGCTGAACATCGTTCGGCCGACGACGTCCGCTGCGCTGGACGATTCATTTGAGTATTGTCTTACATAAATCTAGTAATCAAAGGTTTAAAATAGATGCCTCAATGAATCTATTTATCATTCGTCAGGAATGGCTTTTAAATACAAGTTTTATAAACCTTTGGATTTATCGCTTATAATTATTTCACACCTAACTTCATTTGGATGGAGTTCGTCAAACCCACTACTATTCACTGAGGAGAGTAGGTATAATGATAATAATGATGATTGCCGCTGACGATGTATTAATCTAATTCTAGCGTATAGCACGAATGCATTTAACATTGCCAAAGGGAAGAAAATTGCAAGTCCCACTCAGCCAAAGATAATATGAAGGTTTCCCAATCACAGGCTGCAATGCATCAGTGACATCAGTTTAGTTAGAAGATATCTGCATTGCTCTGTAACAATCGCATTCTCTTGTATACCCTAAATTATCATCTTTTTCATTCAGAGATATGTACAAATGGAAACGTCTACGTATACAATATCTGTAATACAAAAAATATCAGCATAGAAGCAAGCAACTCATTGACTCCCCTCATTTGACAGGGCAGTCACAAATATACAAGTGCCATGCTTCTTTAACTTCACTGTAGAGAAGTAAAATTATGAATTGTTAGGTTTCTTCCATTCCGTATATATAGACATACAATTAAAGGTAATAAAACAAAGTATGACAAGACAAGGGACAAGGCACACAAAAAACGAACAACAACAAACAAAAAATCCGTATTATAATAAATATGCGAAATTGTGAGTAAGATAATTTTCCTCTCCTCCTTATAGCATTGGCCTGTATTTTTTCTTGGGAATTCGCATCCCAGACTCACATCGCCATCATCAAATCACACACACTGTCCTATATATTTTTACTCGAGTGAGCAAATATGGGATAAGATGAGTTTTAATTCTCTTCACGTTCGTGGGAAATTTACCCAGACTGGGCTGACATTTAACATAATGCTAACAACATATGGGTAAACACTAACATGCTCATGTGCTCTTTTTAGTTCTACATTGTACAATTATTAGTTTTACTATGTTCTGCAGCCATTATTATGAATATGAAGTAGGACCTACCTCCAATCCCCTCCAAGAATAGTAAAAAAATGAATAGATTTGCTCAAAACAGTGGAAAACTCATGAACGGATGAATGAAGTTAAAGCGTAAATGCAGCATTTTTTTCATTTTGAAGAATAATACTTATTGACTTAGCACTGCACTGCAGAGTCATTTTTTTTCCTTTACTGCATAACGCCTTATCATTATCAAGTATATATTTTGACACAAGAAAGGTACAATCATGGCTAATCATATCGAGATGGGAAGGTGTAATATGCATTTTTTTCAAAAAGAAGTTCATGTCTTACTAATTATAATCACACCAGTCAGCCGAAGTCTCATATTATATATCATGCAGCATTATAATTAGCAAGCAACCTGATTGCAGGAGAGAAGAGTAAAAAATGCATAAGAAAATTACAAAATTAGCTAATTGCAAGCGAGTAAGAGTTAACATGGCTTATTTTTTCTACTTTCAAAGTGATATATAATAAGCATTTTATATTATGTCACAATTTATTTTCCTTAACGAAGGACTTACCCGTATTAAAGTGCCCGATAGTTCCACTGATGCACTCATCTTGACGTTTGAGTGTTTGCTAGGTTTCCTTCAAAAAAATTCTCAAATACAAGAGCTCATTTCCTGCACCTGCTCTGAAAAATGATTGTTGTTTCCTCTAAAAAAATATTACGCGCACACTCACATCTCCTTCGATTGTGGGATGGTTACTGATATTTTTACAATGGAATGTGGAAGTTCTTGGAATCTAATTTTTTACTGGTTAATTATACCAGATGAGGAGGGAAGATTTCACTAAATGATAAAACTAAACTTTGAAAAAGAACAATAATAATTATTGTTGACTTGTCATGTACTTGGGGTAATGGATCCGGGTTCAAGAAATTCTACCTATACTTTTGTGTTAGGTAATAAACTTCTCACTTGCTGATTTCAATTTCAGTTGTTTGTATTTATATTTGACTTGTCTCATGTCTCTCTTGCTCCTCGACGTTAATCATCTTATGTACGTTGGATACTGCGCTGTGCTCACTTTTTCCTTATCAATCCATTAGTATCAGGTATGACATTCGTGCATGCCAAGCCTCTGTGCAATAAGACTCACTTTCCTTCATGTGATTCCTGATTACTGCATAATGAATACAGTCATACGATGAGTAATCGTTTTCCCTTGAAAACAACAAACGCAGGTAACGTAGATATTCAGATTATTACGATGTAGTCAGTTCAGAAACAAAACAACTTCACTGCTCCTCTTCAGGTTTAAGCTTCCCGTCGAGCCAAGTCACCTCACCGTGAGGTCACCCCGATTGCCTTGAAATGGTTTTTAATTTCTCCACATCACACTTCCACCACAACATATGAATTGCTCGATATTCAGCAACGCGGTTGTGAATAGATTGATTGTAAATGTAGTGTTAAAGGAAAGCAGTCAGATTTACATCTAGCCTCTCACGTAAACTTTTATATTTGTGATGGGATGGGATGATGCGGTTTGGTAACTTTTCAGTTTTATTCTGCACGGCTTCCCTTCGATAATAATAAAAGTGGAAGGGGGAACACAAACCGGATGGTCATTTACTTCACCTTGCTTTTACTTGTTGGGCTTTGATGATTGCTCGGCACACAGACAGATGTGTGGATGGATGAAGGGGGCATATCTTACAAAATTTATCCGCGGAAGCTGTGATGATGATAAAGTGTAAAAATCTATCATAGAAATTCCCACGGAGCAACAGTACCTATTGTTGTATGTACTAAGGTTTTCAAATAATCATATATGGCAACTTTTTTCAGGCCCACTGACTCCACCAACGTCATATACTATCTCTGAGGAGCAGTTATAATTCACTTGTTATTTTCCATAGACTTCCGCTTTCACAATTTTTATTTCATATCAGCTCAAAATTATCCTTGACTATGATGATACGGGAATGATGGGGATGGAACTCCGAAAGATTAAATTCCAATTGTATTACGTTTTCGTTTTCTCTCTAAAAACTTATTTCATCATCAAAGCAGTTATACGATCATGATGATCCGGTCAACGAATTTTTTTCTTCTTGAGGAAAATTGCCTGCAGGAAAGCTGGTATTTGATTTCTTGAAAATAATACTCTCCCGTGATTATAATGAATGGCAGATGTGATGAAGATTTCTGATATTAATGGGTGATGTCTATCCGATCCTTATAGAAAAGTAAAATGAACAAATTCTCTTTTCTTTCAATTTCTTCAGGGAAAAGGAAACCTCTCAGATAGACGGTACAGTTATCTCCTTTCAAAGGATTTATGTGTAAGGTCGAATCAGTACGGTAGCTTTTTTTTCTTTCCTTGAAAAAAAATCTCTCATCCCCTTCGTTAATATTGTTGCAATATTGTATGAATTTTTGGTAATAACCACTGGCGAAATAAAGTCTATAATATCGCGATATGGAGTCGAATGTCGATGACGGGTTTTCGGTCTCACAATCACCAATCCAACTTGGATTTTACTCAACACGCCTGGTAAAAAGTAGCAGGACTTCACTGAAAGCAACAAAGAAACTGGTATTCACCGACACAAGGGCAGGAATTTTTTTTGTTGATGTGTTTTTGTATTCCTCCGATAGGATGGGGAGGAAAAAAAACAGGAAGCTTGTCTCAGCGTATTTTATGCAAGAAAGGGAAGGACATTAGATTTGGTTTTTTCTTTGAAAAAAAATCCACCCAGTCTTCCTTTCTGTATGGTTTATTTCTTGATTTAATGCAGACTTTGTTGCTCTTCTGATGATGAAGATGATTGGCTCAGCATGAGGGGACAAAATGAAAAAAAACTGCAGGCACTTATGATGAATTTTTCTCCTGCAAAAAAAATGTTACTTTTGCGATTGACTTGGCAATTGGCTCAGGAGATGGGTTTAACTGGTTTGGTGGTGGTAGTAAAGAGTTATGGAAGGGATTTACACTTTCATGTGCTTCCCAAGTTCAATTTTGACAGTTTGAAGTTTCTTTCCCTCACAAGTCAAAATTTTTGAAGTTGTTAGTTAGTTAAGACCACAGTCCATTCCACTCCTTAAAATTTTGCCATGTGAAATGGATAAACTCATTCGGGTGATTTTCTCCTCGTAGGATGTTTTCGCTGATTTGATTCAGTGCACAATTTCAAGTACTTTATTTCCTCCACTCCTTGACGTCTGCCCAAAGAGATTAGGCTTAATTCTTATCAAACACGGAAAATGACTTCCTGAAAAATGGACACTCACTCTTGATGAATCTAATGATCAATGATAATGATGAGAAGGAGGTAATCTGCTTCCAGATATTTTACGGGTCACTGGACTTCCCAAGTCAACAAAATATACAGTTCTTCAGTAAAAGTTCTTTAATGGAGAAAACTAATTCAGCTCCGATTAAGTTCACACTGGTAATCCAAAACAATGCATCAAATAGTTTTTATATCACTTGTCAACATCAAATAAAGACGGATGTGATCGATGAATGTCAATACACGATAAAAAAATATGGGTTATTGTGTGCGTAGTTATGCTAAAGCGCATAGTTTGTTTATTATGTCATCATTGCCCAAATGACAAATATATGTATTCTGGGAACTTAGTTGTTATTACTGATCGGATCAAAATTCATAATATTGATCTAACCCTGTTTTTCTTCCAGTCACCAGAAAAAAATAGAATCCGTCATTGACTCAACAACTTCAGATTTTGCACTTCGCACAGTAAACAAAATTGATTAAACATTTTTGCCCAAAACACACAGGCACCAGTCAGACAGGGCACTGTACTGCTATATACGGTTTTCATGCATGCTCACGAAAAAAAACTTCATGAACCATGCCATGAGTTGAGAAACGAAACAACAATGATATGATAGAAGAACAGACACAGCGTCAACCCTTCTTGCTCGGATGAGGTCTACAACAAAACTAACTTGATGCGTCAAATTGTACATTTGAAACGAGCCAGGCAGAACCAACAAACATGATACATGTTGATATGAAAAAAAAACTCAAAGCTTTCATATTCATATGTGCATCTAGCTCAGCTCATATGAACACTAGGAAAATGCTAAAAGGAATTGTATGAATGTGTAAAGGGGAGAAAGATGTGGTTTACATGACCAGGTATTGTATGCAGATTGGTAAATGATGCTCGTTGTTACCTACCGTTGAACAGGTAAGGTGTCTGTCTGGCGAAGAGCATAGCACTATGCAAGCAAGCAACACAACAATCGAAGCTGCAAGCAAAAACCTTCTGCCTAAAGGCATTTCATTATCAACACCAGAGTACAGAATCGTCGTTACCAGTTGTCTGCCACTTGCTACATTGGTAATATTTGTGTACAGCCAAAAGGAAGATGAATGTGTGCACAGGTAAAACATTTTTTGGTAAAAATCTATTTCATGTATACAATGCAATACCTAGAGAAGATTATGTATTTCAACGGAAGGTAAGCAGGAACAAGTAGAAAACTCAAAAGCAAACGGACGATTGTTGTTATTTCTGTTCAATGATAAAGTAAAAGCTGGTAAAACTAGGGTTAAGTAGTGTTACATGCAGATCTACCGAAACTTGGCTGGCGGACCCCTATATTTAATTGCTTTTGGGGTGTAATTTATATACAATGATTCACTGCAAAATAATAATAATGATAAAGAAGCAAATTCAAGTAAATAAGTGTAATATTCATTTTTATTATAAAAATATTTGTAATGCAGCTTCTTCCTGAGCATATGAAGTGAACCTGTTCACTAGCCACCTGTCCCTATCACTAGGCTGGACGGACGCGGCCGTCTCCTCTTTCCTCGGTAACGACTGACGGCAAGCGTACAAAGCTTCGCCGCACCAATGACAAGGGCAGACGTTGCCAGAACACTGTCGATGAGGATGAAAGGGAAATAAAAGTTTATAACTTATTGTTTGCGTTAGATCAACAAAGAAATTAAAACCAAATCGAGGCTTAATTTTTTGTATAATTTGATGACAACTTTAAGCTTTCCAAAACATTCAATTGCGTTCTTGACATTGGGGAATAAAACGTTTGATACGAAATTACGCAGTTGATAAGCACAATTATATCATCTTAGCCTGCAATTTGAATTGCAAAATCGGCAACTTTTCGTTTCTGATTCGTGCAGTGGGCACAGCTTAAGAAGGACAGCATTATCGTCTTCGAAAATAGTTGTCCATTTAATGCCATCTCCAAAATGTTCCATTCCAGGTGTTGTTGCCGCGAAAAACTCTCACGAAATCAAGCCAGGTTTTTTGCATAAAAACAACCCATAAAAACGCTAACGTGTGGGTGGACACGGTCAGCAAAAAAAAATCTCCATTTTTAGCTGCCTAAGCACAACAATACAATCGACATGGCATCTGGAAAAGATTGCAGACCATATGCCATGTCATGCCATGAATCATGAAGTCAGTTCATTTTATGGAAAGTGTTTTTATTCCTTATCAAACCAAATCAAACAAAAGTACAAAATAAAATAGGCCCATTTTCCCTCCTTACCTCCACCTGTTACGCCAAAATCCTTTATGTAACAATTACGCTTTAGTTTCCTTTTTTACAGAAAGGCTTATATCCAACAAAAAAAAAACAGATTTTTGGCTGGCTTTTCGACATTTGACTATAAGACAAAAGACATTCTCCATTTCTTCAGAACCGAACATGTAATGTAAGCCTTCTTTTGTCTTCACTGTTTTGAGAAATGTACCATGTTACGCGTTAATTTGGTTGCGCTGCCATATATAATTTTTGGTACCTATTTGTTGAAATCGCAAAATTCTTTGCCTATCTTCCCTTTTCTTTCTTATCTTAACTTCTTTACTTATGGCTTTGGTTTACACAAGTTTATCTAAAACATACTACCCACCATACACACATCAAATTAGGATTCAGGCAAGGAAAGAACAAAAAAGGGGGAAACGTTTTTTTATTGGCTTCTCCGCTTCTGATACTTTTTTCGAACTCGAAGATGATTAAAAAATACAAAATGGAGCTTACAGCTCTTGAATAATACCCATTCATTATTATCACCTTAAAGACAAACTGAATCTGTCTGGTTTCTCTTTGTTCATGGCAGTATTTCATCTTTTAGCGTGATGAAACAGCTTATAATATTACGTGCAAAATAAATTTTTGTTAGTCTTACATATCGCCGATGACAAGAAGCCAGCGGAGTCACCGTACATTTAAGAAAATTGCACATGCACAGATTTACAAGAAGCCTTTTTTCATTAGTTACAGCATCCTCCAACTTAACTTTTGTAGCGTTTTGAAAAAAGGATGATGAGTGCTATTATATATCGTCTTATCTTTATCGCGTCTCCCTTTCGAGCATACTTACGAACAAATACGTATAAAAAGTCCAACAAAAGATTTTCATCTTGGCAGAGAACAACTCAATTTGGCTATATGCCTCCATCATTCTCATTACAAATAGTAAAGAGGATTAATGAGAATCTTGAAATTTTTACTGCTGGAAGCTATTTAACGAAAAAAAAGTTACAAAATTACAGTCTCCTTCTCACTCGTCAGCTCTTAATCATCATCAGCAACACACACACACACACTTATTGTTATAAAAAGTGGCATGTTCATGTTTGCTAACGCTAACGATATGTAATGTTTAAATATCCATTATTTAGTGTAAATAAAAAACTTTCATTATTAGCTGACCCAATGAATAAAAAAGAGTCAGTTTTTTGTTCTTCAGAAAAAACATTTAGTGTATAGTTTTGAAGAAGAAGGGTGAATAAGCAAAAATTTTGCATTATAGGAATCAACTGAGAGTCACTGATGCATACGGGAAGATTGAGATGGGCAGAGGAGGGCAAAAAATTTCACTTTGAAAATCATCAGACTCAAAAGATTACGCTAGAGCTGCATCATTTCGGGAAGGAAGAATTTAAATGATAAGCACCTTCCATTCTACGTAGGGTTCTATTCTTAGAATACAAGTTATGTGTCTAATTATAATCTCTAGGAATTTACCTAACTTTTACAATTTTGCCTGGTTAGGTAAGCACCAAGTTCATTGTGACTCTGTTATGCTATGAATGATAAAAAAAATTATTTTGCGCAGTTCAAGCTGGTTTCTGTAGGTATTACAGTCGGTAAGCACTAAATCAATCATGACAGGGTTAGAAATAGAAATTACGAGATACTACAGCTACATCCATCATCTAATTATCTTATCGTTACCATTCAGTTTTTATGTAAAACTATAATTATTACGGCTACTTCGAGAAAATACTTTCCACCCCCATGGGCCATCTTCCACACTAACAGAAGTTAGGTATCATATCATATCATTATCACTAATAATAACTGCTAAAATATCTTGTCTTACGTAAGCTTCAAGGAGCTTGAGTTTCGATTTCAACTGTTTTAGTGAAACTTTTGGTGAAGTTACAAAAGGGTACAGATAAGACGGGCCTGAACTAATGGTATTTATGCAATTTCAATTAAAGTCCGTTGTTCTACAGATCATCCGATAAGCTACCGTTTGAAAGTCTAATGAAACTCCATCATCCCTATTTGTATGCAATGTATTCATTGTATTGTAGTCCATATACATACATATACTTAACCTATCCACTGAACAGCAACAAAGTAATGTTTGCCAAAGGGGAAAAGATGATGTGTGGGGTTACGCATGGTCACTGTGCTGCAAGTGAGCGAGACTGAAACTACTATAACTGAAACATTACTGCTTTTTGCACAAGCCCCGTAATATACAAAGGCAGAGTTATCGCAGATCATTAGATTAAAAGTCCAATTCATTTAATAATTTATTACCAACAATACAAAGATACATGTATCCTTATTGATTTTGCTAGAGACCCACAAGCGAGTTCATAGCAAAATGCATGATAACATTTTAAACCTTCGAGTTCATAACTAATACAGTATTACATGTATTGGCATTGTTAAAGTGAAAACGTATCCAATGTATTGTAGCAATTGGATATCGAACGAGTTCCTGAATGGCGTTTGATGACATCTGAAAAAATGCTTCTTTTCCAGCACAACAATTTCTTGTATTTATAGTACATCTTACATGCGATTAACCTTCAGGCTTCATTTAAAAAAATGTTTAGTACACATAGAAAACATTTTTGATGGTTTTGGTTCATAGAAGACCTCTTTATGTACCTAATTCTTATTGCAACCGAGTAGAAACATCATCAATACCAATTCTGACAAGTACGCCTCAGAGACTTGAAGCAAGGTAATTTTAGATCTCAGAGGATGAATTAAATTTAAAGGAGATTCTTCCCTAGTTTCTTTCAAGCTATCCCGTGGGAAAACCCCGTAGCTGGATTCAAAAACCCACCTTCTTAGAAACCAACAACAAATCAACAGGTAAAGAAATGATGTAATTCATTGTTATCTATTGTTGGGTGAGGTATTTGTAAGAGTCTTAAAAGTAATATTTTTGTTAGTGTAGGTCATAGACACACTAACCCCAAGAATGTTTTCACTACATTATGGTCTCAAACACGGTAGCAAAAGCACATAACACACTCCAGACTCCACAGGGTTCTTAGAAACGTAAACAAATGCAGACCTTCAGATACAAAAAGAAAGTTTAAAGTGAGGGACTTTTTCCGTCTTAAAAAGCCTTGTCATAACTCAAATACATCCTGTTCAGCTCGAACCTTTCTGGAAGGGAAGAGTCGAACCATCAATGACAAGGGCGGGGATACTGGTTGGTTTGACCATATAGGTGCCTTATGTCAAACAATTGGATACATATTTCTCAGGTAAAATCGTACATTCAATGTTTGTATAAAACATTTTTGCTTTGATTTAAGAATCCCATCTGAAGACTAGGTTTGAAGATGAATCTTCATTCTCCCAGCTTCCATTTCCAAAAGCTGAAATTAAGTAACCGCTTGGGAATGAATGTGTACTTCTCCTGAGAATGTTGAGAACAAACATAGCTTTTTACTTTAAAAAATTTCCACATTCATATTACACAACATAATTCATTTCATTTCACATTTAATGCACTCGTCATGTAAGGTTCAAGTTTCAGAAAAAGCTTTCTCGTTTTGCCATAATAGTTGTTTTTTCAAGCAAACAACACAAAAACGATACAACGTGGAGGAAGGAAGGACGAAAAAGATTCAGAATAGGTAGACAAAAATATCCTTTTAAAAATCCTCAGCCGACTGAATGTAGAGGAAATGAAATGAATGGTATGATGACATGAAAAGGTGAAACGAATTCGATTGGAGGCAGACGCAATACTCAGAAGTGTAACCTTTGTACAGCCCTGTTTGCTCATACGGCATAACATAACAGCCAACTTTATGAGTAGTGAAGGTCAGTAGCTTTTGGTGCGAAAAACTCTTGAACAGGTAACTTGATCATCGGGATCACATATATTAGTCAAGAGCATGAAACTCGTGTTGTCCTGCTTGGTACAAAAATGGTATTTTTGTCTACATCGTTCAACCTGATGAAGATAATGATGATCATTTAAAAGGAAATCAAGCTGTGTTTCTCTCATGAGTAGGCAAATAGGCACCAGTATCATTCTCATTAGGGGAGAAATAAAATATGAAAAGCAACTCTGTCACCATTCATTTCAACAATGCCTTTACGTCCATTTTCATATCTGAGGACAGGACAGGTGGGCAGTGAGTTATCTTTTTACTTCGAATTTTTCAGTCAATATCTTTTAGGAAAGGGACATATAAAAAGTGTAAAAGGTTTTCCTTACGTATTATTTTCAATTAAAAATGCCCCTCCATAAAATATGTAATGCGGAAAGGGCTCATTCGAACAAACAAAGGAGGTACTTGAAGTGCATAGTGCTCTTCAATATTGTTATGTCGCGGTCATGAATAACCAACTATGTAATGTAGAGCTGGAATTTTCTACTTTAAAAAAAAATATAAAAAAATGTTTGCATTTCCCCCTTTTCAATTGAATGACCATTCTCAAAGTAATGTCAAGTTTTCACCTTCATTTTGAAAATGAAATAAATATTGCTCCCTTGCCCTCCGTAATTGAGATGATAATACTGATAAGGAGAGATGAAGCGAAATATTTTCGTTTATGTAAATTGTCAAAGTGGACGTTGTGAAATGCATATGCATCTTCGCGTTTAAGATATTTAGTACTTTATTACTGTTATAAGATCACATATTTTTGACTTTCACTTTTTATATGTATTGATGATGAGGATGATACGTTTTTTTTACTGATGATGATGCCACTGCTGCTGTTGTCTGTTCTACAAGTGAATATTATGTGATGGGAGGGGACGCATTGGACAATTTTATTTGCAGAACTACTTAATATTCTTATCAGCAACATGAACATATGCAAATATTGATATATTTATGCTCGCAATTACGTTTTTACCAGAGTACAGTTGTTGGAGACAGCAGGATCGATAAATAACTAACAAGCCTAGCACGAATCACTGGTGATTATCATCTCTAGTTTTGAAATTGATTCATTCTAGGTTTTTTATAGGGTTCATTCACTAAGAAAGCAAGAGCCAAGCCTTTAATACAAGATACATACATGGGCTTGTAGGTACTGATTTTACTTTTTTTCATCTTCACATA
>JAQGAI010001253.1:0-15418 GCA_034696905.1 Lepidocyrtus violaceus | reverse complement strand
CCCAGTCCAAATCACTGGAAAGGCACTGGGAAAGGCTCCGGGCTGGATCCCGACAGGCCGTCCCCATATGTCCGGATATTTATTGGTAACCTATAGCTAATTAATTATTATGGCAGATGGAAATAATATTCGAGCAAGGAGCAGTAACTAATTTTACGCTCCCGTTAATTCCCAATCCAACTGTAAAAATACCGTACGTACGTACATAACAACATTATGGTTTATGGTTTATTTTGCTTTGTAGACCACGTCGTTGCCCCAGTATTCCGGGCAGCACACACCTTAGTACCTAGCTTAGTTCAAGAGGCTATGGGGAAGCAGGTCATCAACGCAATGGGGGACGCATGGCTTCACTACATTCTGCAGAAACGGATTAAGTTCAGGTAAATGACAACCTATTTATGACATGATGGATTTCAAACGATCCCCTTCTTCCCATAAATATTTTATGCTGCTGTAATAATTCCAATGAATGGGGAATGTCTTTTTTCTGTAAATAAAAAAGCGAATGGGGAGCGGTACAACTTCTCCGGGATTTCGTCTCATTGCGGGAGTGGATTCGAAGTGAGGCGGAATTGGACAAGGATGCGAGGAAGGCCATACTCCAGCTGGAGATCCTCAAAAGCTGCGAAGGGGTTGCTTATCTGTTGCTGAGGAATCCTGGCGATGTCTTGGGAGTGGGGAAGGCCAATCGTAAGAGCCGTCGTGTCGCACCCTCCGGTAATGGTACGTTAATTTTACGTGTTTATTATTACTATACTACACCCAGAGCCCCACTGCCTGATAGACACTAAAAAGGGATAGTAAAAATGTCATTGTACTTATTATTCCAGATTCAGTTGAATCCTCCCCAGCCCCTTCCGAAGGCGGCTCCACCGTGGAAGACGCCATACCACCGGAAATGTATGTTCCTAACCAGCAAATGTGGTTACAGCTGAGACTCAAGAAAACTAGTTTCTCCACCTGCTGTAATTTCTAACAAGTCAATATTTGTTTTACGAGTTATAAAATTTTGGTGTAGGGAAGGCAAACTCACTCAAGCTCCTACACAGTCATCCCGTGCTCCAAAGAGATTCTTCTACGCTCGCAAAACTTTTATTCGACAGGTTTAAATTTTTTAATAACTCTTTCTTCGACTCAACTTGACTTTCTTCTCTCTTGATTCATTCAACTGCCGCTATAACACATGAATGACACTATATTATGGTTGTATGCAAAAGCTTCCAGATTTCAACATTATTTGTTTTGTTTTAGCAACACAAAAAAAAGACACAACATCAAAAGCTGTCTATTAAAAATATAAAACTCTTGTAAACTTTTTGTAGATTTTCTAAATGTAAAAATACTCAATAGGAAGAGATTTTTTTTATATCAGCCCAGACATAATTGATAGCATTCATGTATAAGAACAAGAAATAACTTTTCAGCAACAATGTCAACGTGCAAAATAACTATTTTATTTAAGAAAAAACAACAAGACAAAACTGAAACTGGATAACAACGGTAACGTAGTCCACAGTACAGCTACCGTAGTTACATAAAACCTAATCTCCTTAACAAAGTGTAAACCAAAATGTGTCTATATACCTATGTATGCTACTCTATGAAAACGATAGAGATTTGATGTATACTATGTACCAAATAAATTGATTATTGAAATGAATTTGACGAATCCTCTGCTTTTTTTTAAGAATAACTTCCTTCCTTTTTTATTTTATTTTTTTTTACTAATGATTTTGTTTTCCAAGTAGGGACACTTTTCCTATGTGGCATTAGTAACTGCTCGCTAAAAAGGTAAAAGCCATGAGCATCAACTTCTGTCAATACTCCTCCGTTTTGATTGCGAACTTCACAGAATTTGTCATCCAAACGCAGTAAGTAGTAGAATTGAAACAGTTTGGCTTATTTATCGAGTACTTTCCAGTTTCAAGTGCTTTTCTGGAAAGCCTTGAGTAAACAGGAAGATCGTGTAAAATAGTTGGTTGGAAACAGTCAGGGCTTAAGTTATTCCGCTGTGTATCCCCAGCCCCTCCTTTATTGCTCAATGTTCAATTAAACTAAGTAGGCAATAATCTGTCAACAATCCAGTCAATTTTTCCCCTCCTTCACGTGAAAGCAAGCTCCGACCTTGAGTAGAAAGTGTGGCAGGATATTAATGGATCATGGGGAAGGGGGAAAGTTTTAAAAAGTGGAACTTAAAAAATGTAATAAAGTAATAATGAGTAGAGGCTTTCATTGTTTTGTACTGGTTGCTCCAGCCATAAAAGAAAAACTTTTTTTCTGCGGTGGAGATGGAAGAGCTATGGAAACAGGTATTAAAACAACTTGCCATTAAAGTTTTTGGATAGTCCGTTTGAATGTCTATGCAACTACATGGAACGAGAAGGTATTCCAGTTGAAATCCACTGAGCTGATGATGATGGTGATGATGATGATCACTACAACATGCTGAATATATTTAAAGTTTGTAACGTGGAACATGAAAGGAGGAAGCCATTTCGGGAAAAATATTTTTCTCTTTTTAGCTTTCCCCATGTTATACGCTGTCAACATCCTCATCATCTTACGCTTCCACTGCCACTTAGCGTTTGGCTAACTGCCGTTGTGGAATCAATTGAATTTGAAGTTTTGACTGGAATACGTAAACGCTTCCCTTTCCCACTCCCTCCCCTTTCTTCGCAAATTCATCATCATCACATTATGCCTAACAAGCTAAAGCCTAATGAATAAGCTTAATACAATCTTTTATAACACAGCCACGTGTGGGATGGATACAAAAGTAATGAAGTGAGGAAGCAACATCTTTGGATTTGATGATCCTGTGATGATGATGGTGATGATGAGGATGAAGAAAAAAAAATCATTCTGAAGCGCCATGGGGAAACATAATGAAAATAAGACAGGAAAAAGGGGGAAATGATTATCGACCACAGAGAATGTGATGATGAAACGCTGTCTCTCAGCTCATCACGTATCCCCCACTCCTTCCTTCCGTCTTTTAGAGTTGTTCTTTGGGAAAATGTAATTTTTTTTACAGGGAAATGAGAATCGAGGATATAATTTAGAAGTAAAAACGTGTTCCATTCATAGGCCAAAGGAAAGGGCTCATATTCCCAGGGTATCATCGGAATCCTCCTTTTAGTTCTTCTTCGGCTTCTTCAGTTCTCCAGCTAAACAAGATTTTCGTTGGGGGAAGACTTACAAATAATATAGTTTAATATAGATTCCGCTCCACCAAACCTTTCCCTTTATAATGGCTTTCCCTTTTCTCCGACAGTAATCTAATTTGCAATTTTAGAGGCTGTATAGCTTCTCCCATCATCCTGGGGCGCTTCACTTCCATTAACAGGGCACATATTCCTAGTAATCTATTTATTAAGTAGTAGCTAACTTGTTGTGAAGGAAGCAACTTGCTGCTGCTGGTGACTTTTAAAATGAAGGACATGCATACGTAAATGCTCACTTCAGTTTGGCTCAGTATTACATTATTCACTTGTAAAGTAAAAGACAGAAGGGAATAACAGCATTATTTATTATTTGCAGCAAATTTCCAGTTCAGTAGAAATTTTGCAAACTGTACATTTCTCGCAATCCTATTGTAGAAAGCAATTGGCCAACATTGAAATTGCCAATTTTTCTTCAAATACAAAAGGTGTGGAAAAATACAGGAATAAGTACAGCAATCAAGTTGTAGGTTGAGAATTTGCACTACTAAAAAATAAAAATGATTATTTCACGGCTCTCCACGTTTTGAAAAAAAGTTTGTAGTTTTCATCTCCCAATATGCCGAATGGATGTATCTTGCCAGCTCAATAAATGGATTGTGAAGATGACAATAAAAACTAATTTAAATGATGACTCTGCAAAAAAAAAGAAACTTTCTGACTGGCGCTCATCTTCCGAAGGTTAAGTGTAGTATTTTGATTGGCAAGCATAGTCCCATGCTCAACATTATTATCATACTATAGGCACGGCTAAACGTCAGTGCCGTAGCGAATCCAAGTTAAACTTTTGAAAATCGTTCAGCAATCATGAGGTCGGTAAAAGCAAAAGCATGCGAAATCAATGCCAAACGGGGAGCGAAGGAAGAATGAAAAAATTGGAACGGAATGAAAGCTCTCAAGAAATGCTCCTTAAAATTTTCCCCATTTCTGCTTTCTCCCCATCACTTCATTGAGAAAAGCAAGTCACTGTCACTACTTATATCTAGGTTGAAGGCTGAGTGTCAGAAGGAAGAGTGGAGCACTTATATGAAATCTCTGTGCCCACGTAATATTCTTGAGAGCATCTTTGAGGATGAAATTTCCTTTTAAGTAACAACTATGCGTCATATCGAGTATGAGTACGTACGCGTTTTGGAACTATCGCATCCGATTTTGCAGCCCTGTTTCACCGCCAACTTTACGGATATTATCTTGAAATATCAAAACTTTCAAAAGTAGCATTTAAAAAGCATTTCCATGTGCAAATTAATATTTTCATTAGAAAAGCTACCTTGTTACCATTCCAAGTTTCATACTAGCAGCATGGCCTACACATGGACAAAACAAAATGCGATAAGAAGACATAAAAAAATGAAAAAAAAAATGTGTAGTTCATTGACACGCTTGAGAGATTGCCTGATACAAAGTCTGCTTCGTTATTTTTGAAATACTGTCGACTTTCTGTACAGTAAAGGTACAAACATAAAACGACGAGCCGAAAACGCTAATGGTAAAGAGTACTACATAAGAGTATAATATTCTTTATACATTTATCACCCCATCATTTCAAAAGCTTTGGGAGAAAATATTTATATTATTGATGGAGAGAGAAAAGTGGTCCATATTCTCCCTTTGATTTGATTTCCACCTTTATGCTGCCAGTGCTAATGAATCTAAAAAGGCCAAACTTACCTTTAAAAAAAAAACTTCCACAGAAAATTTCCACGTGAGTTTGTTCAATACTTTTATTCCTGTTAAAAGTCATTTGTTACATACCTTAGAAAACTTAAAAGGCGTACAGTTTTATAAAAACCTCTGTTTGGCAGGTCTTTCCAAAAATCTGTATCATCCCCCTTCTCCAATCCAATAAAATAGGTAGGGTTATGGAGGAACATTTAACAGGCTTTGATTTCATTTATTTCAACTCGACTCTTATTCATATACGTATGTGCAAAAGGCCGTGGTAAACTAATTATAGCCAACGGTATGAAACGGATGAGTTCTTTAGTAATGTGAGTCTGTTTATGCTTTACCTACCCAACTCAAGTAATCATCATTGATCGGAATTTAGCTTCCAGTCGAAAGCAATTAATTTTAACAACTGTACGTCCATGTTCCAAACATAGGTACATGTCTTCCTCTCTGTGTAATATAAACCATGAAGATTCCGTTCACATGACAACGACAACTCTGACTCTCCAGCAGTGAATCCGTTTTATCTTTCCAGAACACAGGATGGGTTCATCAATGTAAAATAAAAATCTTAAGTTTTTCCTTCCAGAACGGTTTTTATGTTCTCAGCATCTGACGTTAATAATGGTGGCAGGCTTCAAACTCAACCAAGCCAGGAATCTGACTACAGCTGAAAGCATTAAAAACACCTTTTTTATCAAGATAAAATAAAATAAAATGTGGACTATTTTGCAGGTGAAAAAGGAATGTCAAAAAGCACTAACATCACATCCCCCGATTCCAGGAGAATAACAGGTGAGGAAGAGAAAAAATAAAAGCATACCTTAATTCATTTCTTCTTTCCGCTACTTCATAAAGTAATCTGCTGGAAGGCAACAAGAACAGCCTTGTTCTATTATTTCTCCCTTTCTCCTTCCCTCTTCCATGTACTTATCCCTGGCTGGAAAAAAGGCTTCAAAAAGCAAGTGCAACCTTGTTACGTACGGGCTAAAAAAGCTTAAAAAGCAGTGAAATGAAAGGAAAAAAATGAAGGCTTACAGACATACTCATTTTAAAGGACCTATAGGTATACAGTTCAGCTTCTACTTAAGGCTCTCCAGGATGGCAAACAGATCTCATCAAAATCATCGTGAAACCAGGTGAAAAACCTGGTTGCTCTCCTCCGCCTTGCCTTTCGAATTCAGTTTTTTTTCTCTTTCACGAATACTTTCAGCGCTTGCTAAGCATTATGCTCGTGGCTACGCTTCTACAATATCCACCCCAAAAGAAACTGTTTTATTTTTTCCCCAAAAAGAATTCAGCCTTGTGAAATATTTTCCTCCTTAGTTTTCATGCCGGATTTCATAACCAGTAAACAATAGCTGGTGAAAGTACCAAGTTCTGGTCGGAATGGACGTATTCTATCTGGCCCTTCTCCTTTAGCATATTCTGTATATTAATCTGGGTGATGTGGATGATTACAACTGTGAGCAAAGTGAGTGCTGACTTGAGGAGAAAATGCATGACGTAAAAGATATGCATGTACGCATTATAGATAAATAGATCAACAATGCATGTATGACTTTTTTAAGCAGAACTTGTTTTTTCGTGACAAGTCAATTTGCTGAAATAAATTACCTTTAAAGGGTCCATCCGCTCCATGGATGGATGGAGGAAAGGAAGGGAGAGAAAAAAATGTATCATCATCTTCTTCTCCTGCTTTTTATCGAATTCCACCATATCCATAATAAATATATGGAATTTTCGGTTTTTTTTATCAAGCTGGGAGCTGACATGACTGACAGAGGATGTCATCAGAAGCAACCTTATATTTAAATAACCCTCTCTTCTCTGTTTCACTTGAAAATAGGGTCATCCTCCCTTGTCTACATATCATATCATCATATCATAATATGCGCTTGTCCTTGGTGGTGAGGTTCCAGATACAATAGATATTTTCTAGGAAAACTACACCAAAAAAATGGGAAAGAAAGGTGATATTATGTTGTTTCGTGTGTACGTTATAATAAGCGCATATTATGTTCTGGATCCGGCTGGGTATGAATGGTTTGAGAGAACTTTGTTGATGTTGAACAGAGAATTCAGTGGAATGGAGCTGGGAGTCGGAGACAGGCACATAAATAAATACACTTCCTCAGAGAGAGATTGGCTTGGGTATGAAGTTGCTGATATCCACATTTCACCTTTTTTTTCTACATGAATGCCAACACCGAAAAAAAAATTACACAAGACAAAAACGGAATTTACATATTCCTCTTGTCGACAGCCAGGTTTTCAAATTAACTGGATTTTATTCCATGCCCTACATACCTAGTCGTATTGTTATTTTTATGCGGTTGTTTCTTATGGAACTGTGAAAATGCTCCATGTACGTCTCATCTACGGAGGTAGTTATTATGCCTGTTATACTGTGAATGAGCCAAATCCTATGCGCGGAGAAAAGTATCCGTGTCGGTGTCATTCCTTGCAGCATCCACAATTCACGTTAGCATCCAAAGGGAGAAAAAGATAGCATGTGGCTTGGAACCATCGTATGAATGTGGATTTTTCTAGTTTAGTACTATTTTGATGGAGTTATAACCACTTACAAAGTAAACCGCACTTGACTTGCATAAGTTTTCAATGGATGAAGTTGAGTACTAGATTTAATTAACGGGAATTCATTTCATATAGTGCGGGAACCTATTCCTGCTAAAAATCCTGACATTTGTTAAAAAAAAAGCATAGACAGTGTAAAAAATAAAACTAAGGGAAAGCTCCTCTCTCAAATGATCTTTGCTAAAAACAACAGACCTAATCCGTTTTCATTTCATTTAAACTAAGTAATTAAGGGAAAAAATGAAAGGAATATTCCCTACAAAAATGGGTGAAAGTGGAGCAGCAGTGGGAACTTTCTATCCGTATCGAACTGGATGTCGGGTACTATCAGCTTGCATAATAGCTTTGCCAATATCGCAGAAAATTACATGTAGCATCATAAAAAAATATGCACGTTAAAATATTTGTTTGTATTAGTAATAAAAATAAAACAATTTAAAAAAAAACTAATTAGTTAATTAATATTTTAATAAAGGCATCCAATACTAAAGTAGCAAATGCCGAAGAGAGGCTGAGCTACTGAAAAAAAAGATCTTGCACATGATACAACACTACCTCATCTCACATCATTACGTCTCCCATACAGTTCTTCCGCTTTTATGCAAATCATAATAATAACATCTAGGATGACTGCAACGAAGAGCAACTGGCTACCACCCTTGCTGCTTCCCCAGAAGTATTATTGCGTTTACTCATCCCGTTGCTCTTTCTTCATTTCAGTTCCACCAGCATAAGCACAGAGACGAAAATATTGGCCTTCCTACGAGGAAAGAGATTATTATACGGATATATTCTCCAATATGTATGTCAGTCCCTACACGGAGAAATAAGGAAAAGAATACGCGGTATTACATTGTTGGAAGGGAATTTTCAATCGAGTGTAATACCAAAAATGGTTGGAAATTGTATTAATGTAGCTAGTAGGCAAAAAGAGAAAGGGAGTAATATAGGGTGAAAGGAGAAGAAAAGGAAAGGAAGGGAGAAAGCAGTAAGCCTTAGATAGTTCCGTATAACGTTCCTTAGACTCTTGTTACTTGTGCCTATAACCCAAAACGAGCTTTCCCCCTTTTTTCCCAGTATCCGAATAGGAAGATGGGAGTAACTGGGTGAAAAGTTTTTCTCTTCTGGTTGCTTCTCTTCTTGCTGCCGAGAAGGCTTTCATTTTCTCTCTCTCTCTCTCCTTGTTTTTGCTCTCTTGTCTGTTGAGCAGACTCCTATTCCTGAAAGACTCTGGCTGGCGTGGCATGCAAAAGTGAAAGCAAGCTATATAGCTATGCTGATGGAGCCATATATGCCTATGGCTCGTTGGCAGAAGTTGTTATTGGTGGCGGTGGTTGGTAGCCCTGTTTCCTATAGAGGCACACACGTTTTCGAGAAGAAAAAAAAGTCTTTCTCTGGAGCTGAGCTGAGCCCCAGCTCGTGTGCTTTCCTCTCCTCAATAGCAGAACATCCGAACACATCTTGTGACGAAAAGGAGTGTGCAGATGGATATTACTGATAGTGGCACTATTATATATGAAAAAAAAACCTTGTGTGTTGTGTATCTCAGCCAGTTTTCCTTCCTTATAATATGGCAATGGGAGTACAAAAAAAATATATATTTAGGCTGGGAAGCCGAAGTAAACTGACTGATATGCCATGCCAGCAATGCAAAGCACAACAGCCTTTTTGGAGGAGCTGCTCCTAGAAGAACTAAATAGTGTGATGCAGTGAGGGAGAGAGAAAGGAGACGACCAGAGCAGAACTGAGCTCAGCCGAGAGAGAGAGAGAGATGCAATAATCGAGAAGAGAGTTCGTCCAAGAGAGAATCCACCACCAAGCAACATGAAGAAAAAATGGATGTACATAAGCCAACTATTAGCGAACGGGGTATGAATCTGAAACACAGCCACTCTCTCAAGTCAGTGAGATGTCTGAAGTTGAGGGATTCACTTGTGTTTTCACTCTCACCACGACCGCTTACACTGGAAACTCACAGAGATGTCCATAAAATAAGTATACGGGGGAAAAGTTTTAGCACACGGTTTTAGTCATTTTTGCCGTTGTAAGTCGGCAGGGGATCGGAGCAGTTAAGCCATTCCGAAAAACCCAAATCTTAAGGTTTTACTCCCCGTTTTTTTCTTCCTCTCTCCCTCTCTCTCTCTCTCTTCTTGCGAGATCTTCAATGTTTCCCTCGTTTTTTTTTCCATTCCCTGTCTGATCCTTACTCTTTTTATAAGTGAGAAGAAGAAAAAATAACATTTCTTGAGAGGTGAACATAAGGACTGGACTACGAACGATAAGGGAAAAAATAAAAATTTGTGCGTTTTCCCTGTTATTTCTTTTCCTTCCATTGATTCCTTTCTCTCATTCATTTTACGTTTTCACCCAAAAATTTTCTCCCCCCTTTCCGAAGACTACTCTTGTTGTCATTGACAATTGTGAAGAAGAAAAAATCCAGTTACTCTCCAGTTGAGTTACGGCTAATGAAAAAAAAAGAGGAACGATCTTATTCCATCTTCTACATTTTACTTTTCAATCCAGTCTGTGTGTAAAACTGCTCCCTGTCAGTGTAAGTTTAACCATGTGTATGTGTGTGTCCATGTGTCCTTTTTTCCCGACTAAGGATATGTACGTATGTAGTTGACTCCACTGCACCAAAATCTTTCCCCGCCCTGGCACAATAACAATATCAAACAAATCCTACAGAGAGAGAGACGACAAAAAAAACAACGATCTCGCCGTAACAATTTAAGCATCATTAGCACATTGCTTTAATAAACTACTTAAATGACTACTACATAGTCTATTTTGCCTCACCTACGCAGACTTTCCTCCATCTCAAAGACAGGAGTTGAGTGGAACATTGCATTGCAGTAAAAAAACCAAACTGGAGTTCATCATCAAACTGGGATACTCAGCTCACAGTGACCAAATTGTGTTTACGGTCTTCATTTGAAGGTTAGCACTTTTGTCTCTTTTTTTTATTGTATTCTTTTGTTTAGTTAAACCATATTCAGCATCATAACTTTTTTTTGTCGTGTGTTTACCTTGCCAAGCCGCCAAATGTCGTAATCACAAATTCCAAACTGACTCGGCTCTCTCTTTCCAGCAGCAGCACAGCAGCGGCCGCAGAGAGAGAGAGAGAGAAAAGTTCGCTCACATAATAATAAGTCATATTACCTAAGTAGAAATAGAAATGCTCAATGGAGGGATTTAATTTGTGTTTCGTCTCTTCCATCCCACTGATTTTTAATATAGATAGTGAGTAAACTACTTGTGGAAGGGGCCATTATGGCTAGCATGACTCTTGTCATGTATTGACACTCCTCCGCCTCCTCTGCATTTTCACATCTTGATTCTTGGACAGTACACGTATAGCATAAGGCCAGTTGTACCACCCAATTCACAGTCAGTCCAAACTCCGTTTTCCAGGACCTCACGTTTGTTGTTTCGCCGTTCATGTTAGTTTCCCATTTTCCTTTAACAATTGTCATATCTTATCTTTACACTCAAAGAGCAATTGTCACAGGATAAATGAGACTGGCACTGGGTAATAATATTGTACATATATATACAGCAGCTGTAAAATGGAGTCTTATCTAATGGATAGGGCTGGCGTTCTGTGTTTTTTATAGAAACAATGTCGTCACCGACGTCATTGTCATATTATGAGAAATCCCTGCGTTCACTTTTTAAAAGACTAATACAATGTAGATGATCAAGTGTATCATTCATATCGTCATCTTCCATTCACTGTTTCAAAGCAATGAAATGGCTACACAGCCAGAGTTGGCCACCATCACACCAGGCCAGAAAGCAGTTTGGCGATGAACTGACGACAACATAATAATGGATATAAAAGAGTCACTTTAAGTGTCGTTCCCATTGTTCCTCGGGAAACTGAATCCGATCCATTACACCCCTTATCAGAGTTTGCTTTTAGGAGGAAATAACCAGCTTACGTTCCCCCATAATAGAATTAGCTAATGCAAGAATGGATGTAACTACATGGCATTGTTATCAATCCTTGCCAATCCAACATCATCATGTAACGTGGATCGTACACATCACGGACATGGAGGCTAGTTAGGTACCTTCTCACTAGCCACTCTCACCCAACCCAACACATTCCAAATTCCCATCTTTTTCCATTAGCCATCAAGATGATGATGAGGGCTTGGAGAGGATAGGATATGATATGGGAACGATTTTTTTTTGCCAGTTATATCAAGAACATGTCTGTGTACTTTTTTTTTTAAATCACCTCCTGTACTACATTTCATCACTTTAGTAAAAAAACAGTCAAAGTAATCCGATCCAACAAGCTGTTTTTTATGAATTATTCCCTACTCACTCACCAATGGGAAAATTACATAATGACGCATATTATTATTACGATGTTTGTACTTACTTTTTCCCATTTTACCTTCATCATCATAGATATAGAACCTATAAAGAAAAGAACATGAAGGTGTAGAAGGAGGACTAAAAGTGCTTGCTTGAAAGATAACCTGGCTCACTTCCTGTGACCTTACTGATATATCCATAATTGCAATTACCGTAGTATGCACATCATCACTATTAGGCAATCTTAGAGGATGTTTGTATGATATGTATGAATACCCTCATCATCATCAACATCATAGTTCATACCAAGAACCTACTATTTTGTCACGCTCGCAATTTGCCCTTTTTTCCTGTGAAAACAAGGAAGGAGCACGTAGGTAATACATATACATCCATGAAGTAGGTCGGTGTTTTATGTCATCGTCGTAATAGGGTTCTTTCTCTCCCAGTACGTATCTGTGTCTGTTCTAAGTATGTGGCAACCATATTGCGGTACTGCATAGATCACTTAACGACTCCTCCGCCGCTTTGCTGTACTTAACAATGATCGACAAGGACACCTTGGTTTCGTGTATTAGCGATGTATCATGCATACAGTGTGGTAGTGGTGGCAGTAGTGGGTGGTGTGTGAGTGAGTGACACCTTTTCCAATATGAGGGACTCCACTACAAAAGACTCCGACGACAGTTATCGGTTTTTTTGGGGGGGAGGGAGAGAGAAGATGCCCTTAGGTAGGCTCACTTGTATAGTTCGTTTTAAACGAATTGTATTAAACTGGTGCTGGAGCATTGTTGTAAAAAATATTAGTATGGGTCTGCCTTAACAAAGCACATTTCATACAACATCAAAAGGGATGCTTAATGTGAACCGAGATATCTATTCCATTGACATGGTCATGTTTACAAATACTGTTTTGGAGGTTGCCTTCCCCTTACGATCATTTTCTTAGGAAGAAAATGTTGGTAATCCATAATGAAAATACTCAAATTAAAACTGGTAGGTGTAGTAGTAGATGGGGAACAGCGTTATGTGCAGTTATTTTGTAAACAAGAACAATCTCTATCAGTTGGAATAGATTTTGGATGAGATTTTTGCACTGCAGGATAAGTTCACAGGTGAATTGGCATTCCTTTGGCTACGCGCAAAAAAAATATTAATGTTCCCCTTTATATTTTTTGCATTCTCCAGTCGTCCGACATGTTCTACTCAATATACGAACCCGATATAAGTGTATACGATGTGGGTGTGTTAATATGTGGGAATGATAATGTTCAACAATGCTCTTGAATCATTTTGGTTTCATTGGCACAACAACACTCGTTTGAAGTGGATAATGTTTGTGGCATGATATTTGCTCATTCGCTCGCTCAGGTATGCGTTGGTTGGGCTTGCTCATAAAAATATTTTCATTCTCTTTCCATTGCGCAGCGCTTGGATTTGGGTTTCATTAAATTTCGGTCATTGCATGATCTGTTCGTTCCAGTGACACAAATTAAAATTATACATCGGTAGATATGCTCTGGCCCTGATTAAATAATAATAAAGTGATAGTGCAGTGCACAAACATAATAAATACTACTTGCTTACCTATATATATGTGGAATTTCGAGAGGTGTATCGGTTTGGCTGTTTAATGTTGCGTCAATTGAAGTCAGGTTCACAAACAACAAACAAGTTGAAAGCTAGAAACTCATAAATCACTTGATAAATTGCGCATTGAACGCAAAATGCATGTTTTACAGCCACTTTGAGTGTGAAGCCTTCCCTGTGAATAATGTAGTTTTAAATGCCACACATTAAAATTTACAATCTGTGTAAGTAGCTTTTGATGTGAGAATCATGCGTGTTCAAGTAAGTATGAAGCTAAGGTCAAATATTTGTAAGCAAACTCATTTTTCACATGAAAGTGGCAGTTTTTGAGATTGAACATTATCTCTTGGGAGATTGTAAACCAGGCGGATTTTTTTTCTTAAAACTTATCGATAGAGTTCTTAGACAACGGTACATTGTTTTCATTAGGGATTCATCATTCTTAAAGTCGCCTTTTCGACACAAATAAAGATAGTTATTCTCCAGCAGCGGACGGAGATCGGGAGACGTCAGCCTGGCCTGATTGAGGTGCCCTCCCACATTTCCTTCATCATTGTATCTACAATATCTAGACAATGTTTGGCGTATTTAGTGTCATAATGTTTACATAACGTTTCTCAGTTCACCGCACAATATTACTTAAACATGGACCGTTAACCGTATGTACTCTTTTACTTTGTTTTATACTCATTTTTATCTCGGAAGGAACAAACATAAGACCTTTATTTTTTGCTTTTATAAATGAGCAGCTTTTTGTGTGGGTAAAGTCTGGTCAGTATTCATAAAAATTATTTGGCATGTTGATTTGCGAAATGTTTGGCAAAAAGCTTTGAGCTAACAAGTATTATGTGGGGAGAAATGTTGGACGATGAAAGTGATGCATATGGCCCTATTGTTTCCCATTTTTATTTCTTAGACATCAGGCTGCATATTCATATGCACTATTAATTTCTGTTTTCCAACGTCAGTCCATCAAATTTTTCAAGGTGACGTTCCAATAATGGTAAAATCTCAGTAATATGGAGTCGGATCGATTTATATCTGAATAACTTTTACACGTTTTTATTGATATTGAGATACACGTTAATATCAATAGAACTTCCACTTGATTCAAGTTTCGCTTGGTTGCTTTGTAAGTTAATTTGATAAATACCGGAAACGAAACTTGGTCAATATAGTTCTAATTAAGGTTTTCTAATCAATAAACAAAATAATTTGGGAAAATCATCAGCGACGGTTTCTTGGGAGGTTGCTTTCTTTGCCAAGCATTGCGACTTTCTAGCAGAAGTCCCGTCAATTTCTATGGTACCATATTACTGCTGATTTTTTATTTATGTAGGCATATAAACCAGAATGTTTTCATACTTTAATCCTTCCGGCTTAGGTATCGAAGTGGTTGTTTACTTAAATTTAATTGGATCGGAAGCACGTTGAAGATCTTTAGTTTTTTGTATGCTTGGAATAAAACTGTCATATAAGAGAGCCGTTTTTGTTAGTACATTTAGAAGACTGGTTAAAGCTGACGACGATTTATGAGAAATAAAAAGGTATTTAAATGTTCATCCAATTCCATGTTTTAATATTGATTCATTGCAAAAAAAAAATATTTAAAAAAAACGACTTACTCACTTCTTTGTCCGGAGGAAATTTTACCCATCCACTTATTGAAAATGGATCCAATGTTGAATTAAAATTCATTTCCTGTTGCCTGTTGCTAAACTAGGTACATACATATAATATAGCAGATCCTGAAGATTTGAATATTCAAAGATGGGCAAATTAAACGGAAATGGAATTGTTTTTTAATTATCATGGATTTTTAAGTTATCTATAGCTCGTTAGCTCAGAACAGCAACATCCAATTCGGATTGTAGAAGATGAATGAAAGACGGATGTTAAGCATGACATGGTTGATTTGATGAGTTTTGGCTCTTCAGACAAATTTAATGATCGCCCACCTGACCTTTCTCACAAAAAGAAAGTTCTGATTTTATCTGATGAGATCG
>JAQGAI010001252.1:0-15418 GCA_034696905.1 Lepidocyrtus violaceus | reverse complement strand
TATGTCAATGAGAAATTCAGAAGCTGTTATGTTGGATGTTGGATTTTACGGAAAACCAGGAAGGAAAACAAAGTCGTTTTATTTGGGCCGTTTCATACATTCCTACATACCTACGTGTTCACTCACCTAAGTAATCAAATAAAAAGAGACCCACACAAAGACACAAACAAGTCAGCATGGAATGCCGACTCCCAAGACTATGATCCTTCATCCGAATTATTTGCAAAACTCCTCCGGGTACGAAAACAAATACGGAAGGGAGCATCATATCTGTTGTTATAATTTATTCGTGATCCCATCTTGCAAACATTGTTTTTGCATTGATATCCCTCCGAAGGGCACGAATTAATAATCCCAGCCACTTTGATATATGGATCAGATTTCCAACTTGAAACAAAGTCTTCTTCGGAAAATTATTATGATTGTCTTGTCATCTTCCTCTGTGATTTATTGCTGCCAGCTTTCTGAAAAAAGACGTAGGTTTGGCCAAGCCAAATTCCCCCAGTCCCTTATCCCCAACAACGTCATTCACACATCCTGAGGTGAGATACCTTTTAATCATAATCTTCTGTTTTTTTTTAATAAAAAATGAAAATCTCATTCTGTCTAAAAATCCATTAAATATTTGATTCCCATAAATCACCTACTGAGCAACCAAGAGCAAACTTCAGACTAAAACTTGCCTGTCTTGTCCTTGAAGAAAACCCTGTAATTTCCTTCTGGCTTAACTGGCAAAACTTAACTCAAAAATACTCAAAGAAAAAATTAATAATGCAAAACCCACGTCTTAAGTATACGTACAGCATTATTGCTCATGAGCAATTCCAGAAATTTCCTTCAGTCTAAAAATGCAGCCCATCAACAGAATGAAAAAACACGGAGAAAAAAGATTGAATAAATTCATGTCATGTTGTAGATCACATAACACAATAGCCTGCCGGAATTCACAAGAACGCGTGACAATAAAATTATTTAAGCTACGAGTAGCGACACGACTTACGACGGTTTTTTAGGTGGGATTAAGAAATCTTTGGAGTTTTGATGTTTTCCAGAACATTTTTTTAGAGATCATTTATTTCTGTGATGGCTGGAAATTTTTCATGGGTGGATTTTTTGTTACCGACTAACTAGTTATATTGCGAAATGCGATTATCATTTTTCCCTCAGCTTTGAAGCTAATTTGGGAGCTATAGTTTTTCTTACATAATAGTAGCCTTCTGCTTTTCAACCAGGTAATAATTGGACCCATCACCCATACCACGATATTTAAAGACATAACAACAGATTTTACTTGAGGGAAAATACATAAAAAACTATTATCACATTGTACTGGTCCGTTTCTAACATGTAATTCTGGGTGTGAGGTTTTTGTTTTTAGTAATTTCGCAAGAAAAGTGACCCACACCTGTATACTACACTGCAGGTATGCTTCAAGCTAGCAACGAAAAGTCCCATAACAGATTGTGCTACAGAAGAATCCCTAAGGGGTCTAGCCTCCATGTATGTAGGTTCCATCACACCATAAATTTTAATAGCTTTTCTCCTCGCGGTAGTGACGTTGTTCTCACAATGAAAAAAGTGCAAAGCAACCATGATACTGGACTGTGTCCTACTGCGAAAATAGATTTGTTTAAATCTCCGGAATTTCCAAAACAAGAGTCAGATAAAAAAAAAACGTCTAAAGCTTGGCCGACTTTCAATTCAATGCGGACTCAAAACATTCATATAAGATGCAACTTTCAGCATGTTCTTTCGGTGCTTTTCGTCCGTCTCCATAAAATTTTACGCTGGAGTGGTTTCTCAAAGAGATTTTGCTTTGTGAAGGAGAAGAAAAACAACTTGCACAGTTGCAGCTTAAGAAGATTCCGCCCCTTATGACCCTATATTGAGAGAAGCTCACAAATTGTTTTACAGTCATGAATGAATGGGAAGAAGAAAGTACAACAGCAATTTTGAATGCGGTTTCCCTGTTTTTATTTTCGCTGGAGTTGTTGGAACGGATTACTTTTTACTACTGCAATGACCTCCACTTAAACGGAAACTTGGACTGGGAGCAGGAAAGCCATCCCATAAATCTAAAACCTTTTCCTCGTGTACGTCCCCGATGTAATGCTGTCGTATACGCTTACTGGTCTACAACTTTCTTGTCCAACTTCCCTTTTATACAAATCCTACAAACTACCAACGCTGCAGCTGCAAATGAATCTGCACGCTACAACGGAAATCTCACAATCCGTAATTCGCATGAAAAATAAGTCTCCCAAAAGAAGCTACACCTAAACTTATCTCATCACGTGCCCTCCTTGATTAATTTTTTTTGGCGATCAATACTAATCTACATAATGTACTCAAAACAAAGAAAGAAACTCCATAAATAATATTTTCAATCGAAGGACACAAACATTGTATAGCCCTCTTATCCCTAACCATCATTTAGCATTTAGGTATACATTTAATGATGGACAACCGCTGACCTTCACATCTTGTTTTTACTGCGACACCAACTCCAATTTTCCTTCCCTTTACTGCTAAATTGAGTAGGTATTGGCAAGTATTGGACATAGCAAAATAAATGCGAGCATTCCATTCGCAATTCACATGTCCATCCTGTTTCATCACAGCGAAATATGGACAGAAAATGACCTTGTTGAATAAATACGAATATTTTATTGCTTCATGAGTTGTCAACTTATCTGGCCTGCGTCCCTGTCCAAAAATAAATCTCCCCATTAACATTACTCCTTTTCTGCGAAAGACAAAAGGGGACTTGCATTTAGTGCCTTTTCAAAGGTGAAGTTCAAAACTGACACCTGTAATGGAGTTCAGTTACTCTTTCATTGCATTATTGATGGATTCGCTTTGACTGACTGCCTCCGCCTGTTTGCAAAAAAAAATCATGAAATGGCATATTTCACGGTTACTGCATACCTACCTTATGCCCATCATCTGACGCACACTTACACAAATTGCAAGAAACATTCTCAGAACATGTACCCATCTCGAAGCATGCAAAAAGTATGTGCAAATAATTTTTGCGATAATTTGACTTTGATCTTTCTTGTCATTGCTAAGAAAAGAGTCAGTCCTCTTCCATCTCCCCTCCTCCTATCTCCAATCCTCTCAAAATGATCATCATAGCTTTGCTAAATAGCTGTATAGAATTTGATCAGAATGGGAAACTAACTTGACTGTTAAGACAGAGCGCGGCAGCCAATTTTTATTTGACGCAAGCACAATACTCTTCACACAGTTGGAAGAGTACAATGTCAAGTCTTTTGCGCTTGCAATGACAAACCTCTGAAGTTGAAGTACCTACAATTTTTTCTACCCTTATCCAAAAACACCAAATTTGCAATTTAGTGGTGAAGCGATCTGATCTAATCGTCTCAGACGAAGCGAAATAATCAACAGTATAAGCCACTTACAAGCACCACCTCTCAACTGCGAATTACTGCAAGTTGGTTTGTGCCTTGCCTTGGAATTTTTTTTTGCTCGAGTCAATCGTCATCTCCAACGTCGCGTCGTCGTCACTCGTTTTTCTCTCGTCAAAGCAAACAGTCTTAAAAACGACTCAATTCGTTTCGATTATTCGCTTTTCAGTGCAGGATGATGATGATGATATTTTCAAATTTGTATGATTTGTAGTGTGTAATCATCTTATAAAGGAAGGCGAAAGCTGACAAACCAACTGCAACTCCTGCCTTTTCATTTCTTCCATCCAGACAACCCCCCCCCCCCAAAGAATTTCAAGCTTCATATCAGGATCACATGATGAATGACCGACCGTCTACCTGAAGGAAGCACACTTTAATTAACAATTGAAGATGATGAATGATGAATAATGTGGGGAATGGCTCTACTGCAATCTCAATTGAACAGAGGTACAAACATTGTATGTTCATCGCATCGCATCATACCTTTCAAGTTCAACCCAGACCTACAGACAAGACAAGACTAAACCTAATTTGTATTCTTTTCCATGCGCCCTAATTTAATTGTATCATTGTATAATTTTCTTTTTTCAAAGAAGATGGAAAGGCCATCGACGCATGACGTGAGACAAATTAGAACTTGAATTAGTAACGGATATTATAAAAGCAAACTTTCATTTACAAATGTCTACATGCAGTAATTACTCAAAAAAGATCAAGTTCAGTTTTTGTATGGAATTGGAGCTTCAAAGGCTAAAAAATATTGACTTATTTCAGACTCACAGACATGTGGAGATACATCCATTAATTTATTAATTTGTGGACTGATTGATTGAAAGAATGCAAATGCATTCTGCAAGGTCAATAACTTATAACTTGAGGAACTGTGAGAAAAACGAGATCGTCTGATGAACTCGAAATGTAAGAGATTGCTTTTTCCTATAAGAAGCTTTTATACTTCATCCTTCTGATCTCCTCGTGTTTACATTAGTTTATTTTGTTGATTATAGATTCTGCGAAGCAGGTTTTTTTGGTCTGGTTTTTTGTCCATGCTTGTTCAGTTTCTCATGCCATGTTAGATCATAACTTGGTCTGGCTGTATACTTACTGCTTGTTATCATTCCTTTTTACAACTTGAAACCTTGGATGATTTGACTTATCATTGACTGATGCAAAAAAATCTGATAAATCCTTCATTTTAATAGGTAGTTATATTTACATCGACCACTCTAATGATCCTCCAATCAATCAAGTAATGATGATGCTGATGCATGCTGTATCGGTTTTCCCTTTTTAGCTAGGAATTTCATTTTTACGATCGAATCCGGAAGGGAATGTGCCGTTCTTAAATGGGAAATGCACTGATTTTTTTTTCAAAGATTTTTACAACCACTTACAAAGCAGTGTAATAAATTGTGGCAAATTTCGTAGCACATTGTAAAAATCCGATGAAATTTATGAAGCTTCAGAGTTTTTTATACTTATCTGCAGAGTTCAAACCAAAGTCAAGTCAAAGCTTCATATCATCGGAAAACATTCATCATGGAACATGGCAAGGTTGCATTGCATGTGACCGCCACATTAATACCGACCGAGCACAAAGGGAAATGAAGTTTTTTGATAAAAAAACTGTTTCGTGCTCATGTCCCTCCCGATACATATAGTTTTTTAGTAATGTTCCTATATGAATGTCCCAGTCATTTCTTTCCATGCACAATTAGCTTTCAGCTATGTATACCCTACCATTTGTGATCTCCGGCGATTTCAGATCTATTAATATTTTTCTTTGAGATTCATTCGTATACCTTTAGTCAACATATATTGTAGCAAGCCAAGCTCCACATTTCTGGGGTATTCCTTTTGATTTCCCACTGCGTCACCGAGCCTTTATCCATGCTTATGTTCTACTTGGCAACTTGGGAGGGAACTTGCCGACATTCTGTTTTCGATTTATTACATGATAGCTTCTCTCAGCTACACACAGTTTATGGGAATGATAATGGAAATATGACATAAAAGGGGTTTTATTTTTCTTCAGAGTTTGGTTAAGTGCAAGACAAAACTCAATTATTACCATGTCAAGCTATGGACGATGACATGACTATGACGCTATTTTGGGAAAGGTATTCATTTCCTTTTTTCATCCTTTTTCTCCTTCGCTTTTCAGATGTAATTACAGCAAGTATTACAGCTTTCTGTTGTTTTTATGTTATTACTCATTACTTTTTGCAACAACCTTTTCATTTGTTATTACATTCTTATGGCATGTCCGGGCCTGTCAAATAGCCCTTTTCTCCTTCCTCAATCAACATGATTGGTCATGGTGGAAGGAGAGAAAGGATACAAATATCTTTTTGTTTGCCTCAGCTTATTTATCAAACACCTGGAATAGGTGGACGAAGAGTCTCCATCTCAATCACGAAATATCTACCTGTTTGACTTTTTTTTACTAACAGCTACATGACACCTTATACTCTTACTCTATAGGATACACTGATCCTGAAAGTGACACAATGTCGTCATCCCAAGGAAAAATGTCAAGATTTGCATGAACTATCTACACAATTTAGCTCCGTCCCTCCGTTTTTATTATTTATTGCTTAATTTCTCTAGTTACTTCTTTTATTTCTCATAAAAAAAATTCCTGGAACTACTTCACAGAAGCCTTTTAACAGTCAAAGCAAAGGCCTTCTTTGTAAACGAGAGGCTGTTTCACCTTTCCCTATAATCGCTTCCTTTTTAGAAAATTTCAATTTTCATTTTATTACCCGTGATAATGCAAAATCGGCTTTTCCCTTTGGAGACATTTAGCTGTTTGCAAGGTTCACCTGTGTATAAATAGTACAAGGCTAAACGGCAATAGATAGGTATTAGCTAACACGGGTGCAATCAGCATATTTTTTTGCAAAGCAGCCATTTTCTCTTCTTTACAAAAAAGGCTGAAATTTAGAGTGATGACTCACCCAAACCAAGACATGCATAAAAAGCACCTATTTCCAGTTTCCCATCAACTTGTTTCCTCCAGGGAATTAATTTTTGAATGAAATCTCCAAATATACTATACAATATACTGAATATACTATACAATATACTACACTGGAATGAATGAGCGTAAGCGCAGTTAAAAGCATCATTTACATCATCCAATTTTTACTTCGTCCCGAAATCGCAGTCGTAACTAATCCCATCTAGTTCCATTAGTACTTTATAATGCTGCACAATCAAGTACAATTCGCAGCTCCTACCTCATTATTATCTCATTATCATCATGTTCCTGCAATCATTATCCTGTCCTCCTCAAAGAGTGCCTTTCTCACGAGAGAGATCTTCATAAAAAGCTTAAGATTACAGTTTACAAGCCTAAATAGATTTCATCATGACATCTAATCTACCTCTTTAAATCTCATATAATCATCATCATCATAATTCATGCTAGCATTTTATTCCATAATTTTTCGCTGGTAATGGTAAATAGCGACAATATCACCATTACGTGTTTTAAGCAAGCCTAGCAAAAATGGCGTTATCCACCAGACCACCGACAATTTGCCGGATAACTTACGATGGTTAGCCAACCGCAACAGACTTCAGTTATGTAAACAGATAATTGTCGACAAATTATATGCTCATACTGTTGCAGGTAACATGATTTATCATTGCATCACACACAACTTTTTGCCAAGTAAATACCCGCCTTTCAAGGTCGCCTTCGTGAAATATTCAAGGAAAGATGCATACTTGCAGATAAAAACTTTTTCCTGACCTATTTTTGCCAAACTAGCGCAAAATATCCAGAGCGCTATGATGAACGGGGTTTCCACCTCTTCAAAGTCCACTTTGACCACTTTTATCCCGTGTTCTTCCGCTGCTTCGGAAGGACCCTCCCGCACATGATTTGGATCATGATGGCTAGGCTCTCCATCGATGAGCTCTGCAGGTTGTTTGCTCAAGCCAATCCTTCCCAATTGGAACTCGGATGAGAAGTCCGCGCTCGTTAAGGAATCCGATTTTCCGGCAGTCTCCTTTATATACATTGCACATAGATAGTAGCCCACCATGAGGTACAGGTATCTTCGTGGGTTGAGCGGCTGCATACTTCTGCTGGGGGTCTTTGTGCGACCACCCCCGCTTTTTAGTGTGACTCCTTCTCCAGCCATTTTTTCAATTTTTTTAAAACAAATGTACAGTATATCAATTTAAAGCCATTAATTGACTTGACATTGAGAATGAGTTTGAAATGTTTACTTCCCGGCTCAGATGACTATTTCATTTTGTTTCTTAAACAATAAAAAGAAACTTCCGTGTCACTTATTCACTCGAAAATGTTGAGAATTAAAAGTCCGCCTTTTATTCAAGTCACTGTCTATTTGTACTTAACTGACTGACAACTTGCCATACAGAAGTAGCCCTTTTCGATTCAAGTCACTAACAAAAGAAACAATCCACGTGTCGGCTATTGCTATCAACCACCAGCAACTGATGATGATGATGAGGAGGTAGCAAGATGAGAAGAGCTTCGAACGAAAGCCACCCTCACGTCTTCTACGTCTCGGCTAATAAACTGCCTTGTCATTGGATTGTAATCTGGAAATTAGTAAAGGAGTAAATATTAAATACATAATCACATTATTCATGACAGATATGATATGACATGACATACTACGTTACATGCTCACCGCATAATACAGTAAACTATGTTTGTCGATTTTTATGGCAGTTTACAATACAAAGTATTGCGACAGCTTGTACTTAGAACATGAGCTTCATTAATCTTTTTGCACTGCAAACTTCTATATTTGATCGGGTCGTATGACTTGCTTACATTTTTTGGGTTGACTTTTACGAAAACCGCGGAAAAAGGAAAATCTAACCTTAATTTTTCTACAGGAAATTACGGTTTTTCTTGGAAAATGGAATTACGAATGGGTAATTTTTTGACTGGAATATAATCTGACGACAGTCGAAGTCAGAGCCTTTCCTTTTTTCCCCCAAGTCACTGCCATAATATACATATCCTGATTGAATTACATTTTTTGCAAACAATTTGGTAAATGATTTTTGACATGGTTCAAGTAACTAAACCACTTTACTTCAGCACAGCTTTTTAAGACACAGTAGCAATTTTTATCAAGATTCTAGAATTTCCTCCATGAAACCAACCAAGCTCACCCAACATGCTCATCTGATACCCGGGAAAATTAAGTGAATATGTAACAAAGTTGGTGGGGAGATGACAAGATAATGCAATTTGCTCCGCCGAAAAGAAATGTACTAAATGGAAAGGGAAAATGTTATATGGAAATACAAGCCACTTTTTTTCTATTTCGGTACGGCAAGAAAAACGAGAGAACCAGAGCAGGCCAGTGTGCCTTTTGCATCCATCTGTCATAAACAAACCCACATTTTCCCCAACAACCATGCATGATGTAAACGGGGAGTGCGAAAGGGCATGAGAACGAGAAAATGTGTATGTTCGGGTGAGTCTGTAAAAGCTCCTCCGCTTACTTACAACTTACAACCAGACCACCAACTTTCTTGATCTTTCTCACTCCGTTATTCATTCATCTCGTTGCAAAAGTTTGCAAAAAAAGTTATTATATTAACTACCATATCATCCTGCTGTTAGCTCCTATATCTATGAAATCTCTTGTTTATCTTCTCATATAATAAAAAAAATGTGTATAACTATTATAATGCACTTAAGTCTTATTTGTCTACGTTTATGCTGCTGCTGGGATCTTCAAACCGGTGTAATATTCTCGTTATTAGATTTCTACAAAATTGCTTCCCTTAACAGATTATTATGTTCCTGTCATATGTCATGCCACCATATCCCATAAGAGTTGCAGGTATCTAACCAGTAAATCAAGTACGGGGCCTTTATTATTCCTTTGATCATGATAAAGATAAAAAATTGACGGCTAACAATGCACCTGGGATTTAGTCCATTTTCATCAAGTTTTTTCTCTCTCTCATATCAAAATATTTTTAACAAGAAACACGTTCAAAATTCCTACATATAAAAGGTTCAGGAATTTTTGCTGCAACTTTGTGGTTTTGTTGGTGATCTATTGGATCCTGTGAGGCACACGCAGGAGTAACATTGAAAATTGAAATCCAGTATAATAATTCACCATGTTCAGCAGCCACTTTTACTGCACTTTTGCTGAAAACTTGATACGAGTATCAATATCAATCTAATATTAAGTATAGAATAGCAACATAACTCATCATTACCGTCATGAACGAAATGTGAGCTTTAACCTCTGCATATGTAGTTTGGTATTGGTATTAAATTTTTAAAATGTATATTATTATATTTACAAGAAACTTCTGCATGTGGCGATATGGGATGATACAACACTGCGCTGCAGAATGAAAAATTGTTTAAAGTAAAAGTAAAACAGGGCAGTAGTATAAAAAAAATAGTGGAGGCTGATGATCACTGATCCTCATGCATTTACTGAACAAGCATCAAACAGGCAGACATAGACATTACATTTTTTTCGTATTGTTAGGTTCTGCCAAGTCACTTCGTTCTCACTCCTCCGCCTGTTCTTTTTCAAGTGTGTGTGTTATGAATAAAGGCTCAGTTACGAATTTCCGCACTGTTGACTAAAAAGCGTTATGATTGCCATATACCTACATGCACTTCTTGTGAGAAATAAGAGGAGGAACGGCATGGCACAAACAAACATAGATACAAGTGGAAGGAAGACAACGAGACAATAATGCAAATAATAATGGGATGAATAACAATGAGATTGTTCAAGTGCAAGTGAGTCTTGTAATTTCTGTTTGGTAAAGTAAAAACTACTCTTGCTCCTGTTGTGGTATTAGTATTACAGTTTGCATTGAAGTTTAAGACGAAGACCAGCATAACTATACCTTAAGCCATTCCTTTTGCTTTTGGCATATTCTCACAGATAAAAAATATTTAATAAAGGTTTTTGCGTGTAGTCTGTGGTTTATGTCTTAATAATAATATGATTTTAATGAATGCCTACCAGCAGCAGCAGCCAACATTAAAATGGAATTCTCTCAAAATTGCTAGTGAAGTAGCCTCAGACGGATTAGTTTTATCTTGTTGATGTTGATGCTGAGAAGACCAAGACCACCGTATCACGCTTGCGGCTTTTAGTATCAAGTTTGCAAGATTCGAAGATATGTATAGTTTTAGGGAAGATGACGATGATGACGGTGCCAGTATCAGATAATGGGATTTTCAGTTGACAGAACAGAATGTTTTGATGTTTACACATGCCATTTTTTTTACGAAACTTAGCTTTATTGACAATTGTAATATCCTTTTGTTAGTATGTCTGTCTTCCTTTTTTGCGAAATGCAGGGGGAGTTCTGATTGAAGAAATAAAAAGTATTATGAATTTTGGATGGAAGGTCAACGAGAAGAGTGTGAATATACAGAAGGTGGTGGTGGTGGTGGTAAGGTGGTATATGGATGGTTTGATTTTTTGGCATTTTTTATAAAGAAAATTCGTTCGCTTTTTAGAGAATGAAGAGAGGGCTGACGATGAGTAGTTGAATCGTATTGTAGCAGACGAAGGGAGATAGCGCGTGCTTAAAACGTGCAAAAATTATAATGCTTCTGCTTCACTAATATTTATTTTGCTAAATGGGAAGGCTATTTTGAAGAAAGTGCCTTGTAATACCCTTTTACATGGCTAATATTTTAGAGAAACACAATTTATTATATTTTATGTATTAGCAAAAAAAAAACTTTTTTTAATACAGAGTTTTAGACTTGTAAGTGTGTACTTTAAGTTGATATGATTCCAAGGACTTTTTTATGTAAAATTTTGTTTTTATTTTTTAAAGTAATAATGTTAAAAAATTTATGACGACCAATCGGGAGACCATTTTTCAAAGGAAAATTTTTACTTGTACTAATTATTAGCTTTTAAGGCTCTTTTAAAGCGGGAACTTTGAGTCATACTTTTATCTATACAAGCTTTAAAAAGTCCAAATAAGGGAATTTTCTGGGAATTTTTCCGTTTTGTAAACCTATTTTTGTGACTAACTTGCTTTCAGCGATTCGGCAGAAGTTTTTCCCTGCTTATGATTCACGATTGAAGGAGCAATGTTATTGCCGGGATGCCTCCCTTTTGTTCCTCCTTCCTAACTCAACTTTGCAGACGCCACCATCATCAACACTATCAAATGAAACGGCTTGGCGTTTGCAACCCACACGATTTGTCAGAGTCAGAAAAGCAGAGTTGAGCCCACTTGAAAGGAAGCAAACAAGCTCATTATCAATTCTGTAGTAATCATGCAAACAAAATGCAGTAATTTGTAGTATTTTGGTACGGTTGAGTAAGTTCATGCTCCATCGTTCATTCCTTGCTTTTATCATTAGGACTACTTAGTACTTAGAAGCAAGTTTTTTACTCCTCTCCAGCAACACAGCAGTAGAAAGTTCAGCATCACCAGCTGAATGCTGATAGAACGCCGGGGCAATAGCAGATTCACACAAGTTGCAAGAAAGCATCTCTCTTTTCTTCCCTTCCTCATCCAACTAGACTAGACCATCTAAATCTGGAACTGGATCCGTCAGTTACATGAACTTGTTTTCTTCAAATTATCCATCCATCTCTCTCCTCCACTCATCTTTACCACTCACAATAATCAACTTCTCCGGGAAACTGGAGAGTCTCTTCAGAACCCAAACCCGATGATTACCAATAATAGTAATAATCATTTTGAGGACTCTTCCACCTGAACTTTGAACTTTACTAAGTTTAGAACGGAGAGAAGAAAGGAGGCTTTCCTATTATTCTATAAATTGAATAATGATGGAAATCAACCACTCCAATTTACTTTATAGCCTTCTTCTTATTCGGAGACTGGTTTTGAATGATGCTGTCATTTTAAGCAGTAGATAGTTCATACATTTGTTCTACTCATGTCAATCATAGCATAAAATGCACATATTTATGACTTATGACTTGAGCTGCTTCAAACTGACAAAATCCAACTGTGCTTATTTTGTGTGTCTGTCGTAACAAAATAAATACATAATGCATCTGGTCTCTCCTCTCTCTCAAATAAGTTTATTTTTAAGCATTTACTTCGCCTACTCCTATCAATTATCACATCACGAATGCCTCTCCGTCTTCCTATTCTCAAAACAATATTTTGAGCTCACCTCATTCAAAACTGCAGCCGAAAGGAATGTAGGTGAATGAATTGTTTGTTTACAACTGCACAGTTCGAAGCACATAAAATTAGCATTTTAAAGTCATACTTGACCCGATATGAATCGAATAATTGTCCTAGGATACTTATATATTAGTTATGCCATGCCAAAAACCCTTTAAAAAAAACGAACAATTGACAATTGGTGCACTCTTCTAATTCTATTGGATGGTATTATGCAGAGGAGAGTAGATTTGGCTTCGACTTGATTTTGTATGCGTGGGACCCACCAGAACTCAGGGCAAGGTTTTGCTTATAAGGTCTAAATGCTGATCTAATCATCCCGATATGTTGAAGTTGATGTTTTATTCACCTCACTACACATGTTCAGAGGGTGTACACCTTAGGGGCAGCCCGTTGCGTTGCGATTCTCACTTTTTCTCCTACCTCATTCATATTTTTTTACTGACCATATCATTTATATTCCTTTTTTGCATGGGCATTATATCTCCCGTTCAAAAATACATATTTTTATTTTTAACAAGAAAATTTACTGTTTTGGCAAAAGGCTAACTGTTAACGGTGTTCACACATTGGGAGCATTTCTTTCCGTATCAAGCAAGAATAAATTATTTGTCTTGCTGGAACTACCTACATAAAGTGCATCGTCAATCGTAGACGAGAGCATGTCGACATCAATTTTATCGGCAAGTTTTATTTATTTCACTGTGAGCTTGTGAAACAATAGCATATAATTTTTTACTTAAGTTTTATATTTGGGAATTTCAATTTCGTAATAAGAACTTACCTTGATTCAGCATTTCATCAAAATATGACACGAATCTCGATAAAAATTAGTCAAGATAATTAGGTATGTCCCGTATATGACACGACGAGTGTCTTCCTTATTTATTTATTTATACGTAATAATTTTCAACTTCGTTTTGGACTTTTATAGCCATCAATCAATTGATAATTTCATAGGAACTTTGCAATGTTATTATTGCATGCATGCATGCACTTATTGCATTATTATCTCCAAATCTAATATCACTCTTTGAAAAAAAATGTAGAACAGTGCGGAAAAAACTTGGACTCTGTGATCAATGAATATATTATCTTGTTCCACTTCTTACGGTTGTCTCACAACAAGACCAACCCCCTTTTTCTAAAGATGATCAAATTGTACGAGCAATTATTTCAAAGTATAAAACGATTTGCTCGTATCGAATACGTTTTTAACTCCTCAGCACGCGGTAGTAAATCTGGAGTAGTCAATAAAGTTGAGATGCGATCATGTCATCTCACAATCCCAGTCAGAGTCAAGAAGGCAAGAGACCTGCCGGCTTCATAAAAATCACTTTTACAGTCCCAAATGGATGGGGAGTCAGGGAAAAAAACTCGTCACAGTCACAACAGAGAATCATGCGACATGAGATGATGTCCAATTCCCAACTACATGATTTGAATAATTGTTTAGGCAGATTATTTACAAAACACTAAAATTTTCATAGCGTTATTACCCCCACCATAAACAAATTTTCACACATTTCCACATCAAGATATTATTGAAGAAAACAATGGGCAGTTTATCTATTTTCTTGCAGTTTCTTCCCCAAGTCAGATCGTAAAATGGCACGAATCTAGGATGACTAATCAGACTTATTATATGATTGACGACAACAATCCATCTCCTTTATGCAAATAATTCCAAGAAGTTTTTATTACTGTCACATTTTTTTCTTCTCTTCTCCACTCAATAATAATTGCTCCATGTGCCATGCACAAACTGCACTTTGTTCCTACGTCAGTAGACCCACTGGACTGCCTACCACACAAACTTCTGGTAAAGCACGTTTTCTTCTTGAGAGAGAGAGAGATAAAAAGTAGCGCACAGAAAATGCAAAAAAATAAGTACAAGAATAGGTATCCCTTTATGAAAATTATGAAGTCACTTCTTCTTCACATGTAAAAAAAACAGGCTTTGTTCAATCGACTCACTTTTTCTGCATGTTCGCAAGTCACTCGTCTTCCTTATATGCTCTCTATCCGAGTGCTTCATCAAGACTGCTCACTGCACTCCGTTCTCTACACGGCTGTATTGTTCTTGGTGCTGACTGTTTGGGCACTATAAGCCTTATACCTTGTCAGTCTTCTTGTCTTCGCGAAAAAAGGAGATTACAAGAGTAGAGGTCTGAGAGAGAAGTATGCATGCAGCAGCCTACAGACAGACAGATAGTAGATATCCGTACTCCGTACAGAAGCCTGTTTCCCTGTTTACTTTACCTTAGTAATAATAGCAAGAGCATGCAACGATGCGATCCTTTCTCATTTCCTTCGCACAATTCATCATACAATCATCATCCGCTTCATCAGCAGCAAACGCTTTTTACCTGTTCGTATTTATACCAACCAATAGGGGAAAAACGGTCTCACTCCCTACTTACCGCTACTCCAACTCCACCAAAGAACCTTTCTTCCTCTCGTGATATAGTTAATATGTTTATCTAGATATTGTTTATTATTATCGATGTATAGGAAAAGGGTTAAAGGGAAAAAGGGAAGTATCAAAAAATCAAAAACGGCTAGGGACTCGAAACAACTCTTTCAATATGTCGATTGTCGATACAATCATATTATCATCATTCCTTCACTTTAATAACCGTCATCAGCGTCAGCACCATCACCGTCCATCCTACAGCCAGCACTAAATAACTTTAATAATAAAATAATAATAGCCGTGGCGGCATATTACCTACTGTATGGTGGCGTGGCATGCAGGTCCACTGTAATTTTCCTTAGCTTTTGTACTTTACAGTGGCCTGGCCTATTGA
>JAQGAI010001251.1:0-15418 GCA_034696905.1 Lepidocyrtus violaceus | reverse complement strand
GCCGGAATTTAAGGAAAGAAAAAAAAAGGCATGACTGATATCGTTAATTATAACTAGGTATTTAGGTGGATTGATGATGGGGAATTTTTAATTATGTGTTTTCAGTTTGCTAATTTGGTAGATTTGGTATCTATTCTATTAATTTAATTTTTTCCACTGCTGATTTAACTTTAAATTTGTTTTGAGGTGGTATATGGTATGGTATGGTGGTATGGAATAGGCAATATTTGATTGGTGGAATTCGTTGTTCTTTTTTTTTACGAACCTGTATTTTTAAGAGAGCATTAAGCTAATTTAATTATGATGAATTTATGTAAGGAGCCCAAAACTATATTATTATTATGATGATCAATTATATTATTATTATGTAATAATGATTTATACCAGTTGTTTATATACTTTATATCTTGGATTTATATAAAGATGACATATATGGAAAAAACGGACTCACAATCAGAGAAGCGCTTTTTGTTACAAAAAAAATCCTAATTTTTTCATTAAAAATATTTAAGCATATAATTAAAACCGGAGATATGAATGAGCGTCGACATAGATGTCGGCAATCATCCGTCTGCCGGGCCGGCACCTGAGGAGAGAGTTGCATAATATATATTTATTTTTTTCAAAATATTTTTCATGGGGCAATGTGAGAATTGGGATTGTCATTGCATTGCAGAAAAAAACAACCTTAAACACTTTCCCTAAACTACAATTACATAATTATTATTAACTATAATAATGGCTGAAGAAGCAATTAAAATGCGAATATCATCCAGAGACAGAAGAAAGTTGTCTACCCTTCAATTCATCCAAAGTGCATAAATATGCCATGCTAAATGCATGCAAAACACCATCTCATACGGTACATGTTTTTTTTTCCTGAAGAGAGCACAAATGGATGGATATGGACATGGACATGGATGGGGATGGGAAATGAAAAGTTCTTTAAAAAAAAAGTGATCCAGACAGCACGGAAGAAGTACACAACACACAATCATATTATCCTGATCCTATTACGTAAGTTGATGGGAAAAAGCGATAATAAGCATGGCCAGGTTCTCCTTCTCCTCATCATCTGGAAAATATACATTCAACTCTTTTTATTTTATATAAATAAATAGCTGCCGGACTCTGGACTCTTTTTAGCCATCTAATTTACATGATCCTGATCAGGATCATCTTCAGAAAGAAATAATATACGAAAGATGGGACCCTATTATAAGAAACTAATGTTTTTGAGGAAAAGAGAAAGGTAGGTTGGCTGGAGAAAGCAAAAGGCCAGACAGACCGGACAATAACCTGATACAATGTTACAAATGTTATTAGGTAGAACAAGGTGAAAGTTTTTTTTAGCCTTTCCTCGATGAGCTTCTTGTTCTGCTGGAGAAAGTAAAGTGTTCATCGTACCTAAATTTAGTTTGTGAATAGCTTTCTCCTCCCTCTCGTAATCCACTAGCCAGTTTCAGTTTATTCCTAAATTGGAATAAAAACAAATGAGAGCTACGATGGACGAATTCATCAAGTTCAACAATCAGACTGCCGGCCGGGACAAGGTCTTCCGGTAAGACAACAAACAATTTATTTAAATTTAAGTAAGATTTTTATTTATTGAAGTGAAAGTAATTGTTCTACAATGTTTTTGTTCTAGCTTGGCCCAATACACAAGCAAAATCCTGTTTTACGCCCTGGACAAGAGGAAATCCTGTCACGAGGCTGCCGCCAAAACCCAGCGCTTGGACGAATCGCTGGGGCTGATGCGAAGGCGTAAGAAAAAGCAAATTAGTTTAACTATTTAATTTACCATAATAATTCATTATGCTAATTATTATGTTTTCTCTTCCAGTTCTCCGCTGGGGCCGGTTTATCGAGTCCCTGCACAGCACCCTCCCGGTCCTCTCCTCCGTCTCCGACCCGGTGATAAGACTGACCTGCGTCCTCTCCCGGATTTCCAGCTCCTGCTTCATGCTCATCGACCACATCGTCTGTCTAGACAAGCTGGGGATCCTCCCGCCCTCCCTCATAGACGCGCCCAAGTGGGACCGGACCTCCACCCGGTTCTGGCTCTACTCCATCACCCTCGGCTTGGTCCGGGACTTCTACGAGATCCGGAGGATTTACAAGGAGGAGTTCCAGCACTTTGGAGGGAGCTCCTCCTCCTCATCATCATCAGGAATAAAGTCAAGAAGGCGCTGCTATCCAACGAAGCCCTTATCAGAAGATGATAAGCCCAGCCAACAAAACCGGCGCCAGGCGGCGCTCGCCATGGCGGAGTTCCTCCAGCAGTCCAGACTCCTCCTGTGGCTCCTCCGGGAGCACGCTGACGTGGCGGTGGACACCCTCAAAAATCTTTGTGATATCTTCCTCCCCCTCAACAGCCTCGGCTTTGTGAAGCTCAATCCCGGGCTGGTGGGGCTGCTGGGGGTGGTCAGCACTGTGGCCAGTGCCCTCCCCCAGATCAATCCCATGATCAAGATGGTCCCGGCCACTTAACAATAGATAAATAAATTATTATTAATTATAAATATTGCTTAAAATGTTAACTAATTTTTAAGGAAATTAAAAAAACAAATATCATTCCTCTTACAACTTGAGATGAATTAATTTGTAGCGTGCGCAGCGCAGCCATATTTGATGCCCTACCTAGTGGCTCCCATTCACTTTCTTTTTTATTGATGTTGCGAAAATGCAATTTGCAATGTTGCCGAAAAAATATACCTAGAACCTAGGTAAGCTATTTTTGGCAGTCAATTTTCTTTTCATCGGTTCCTAGCACAGATTTAATTTATTTGGGGCTACGCCGGCTCCTGTTCCACGAAGCCGACATTCCATTCCGGTGGAAACAAAACAAAATTCATAAAAAATATTTTTTACTCCGAAGCAGTCTGCATTCTGCATACGTCATTAAATCAACTTGTTAGAGGAAAAATGCAAAAATGCGCCATGTCACCTCCACCTTCACCTTCATCATCACCACCACCAAGCCGTTTCATTTCCATTTCCATCAGAAAAAAAATGCAATTTTATGACCACCACCGCATCGATCATCGATCTGTCCGAGATCCAGATCCAACTTGTACCAGGGAAAATCATAGGCTACTAAATTAACAGGAAGGAAAGCAGAAGAAGCAAGAAATAAGATATGGTCATGTCATGGTTCTAGGTGGTGACGTCGCCTCCCTAATTTCCTCCTTGCTTAGGTATATCTATCTGATTTCGCAATAGCGTCATTTTCTGTCGTCGGTCGGATATACATAAAATTTATAGTACATAAATGGAAATTGCAGGGAAAATGTCCCGTTATATTTATGTATATATCTATGTATGTATGGCGGACTCGAGTCCTTTCTTCCTGAATCGATAAGTTTCGCACGCAACTTTTTTTTTGCAAACATTTTTATCCTTGGCTTGTTTTCCCCCAAAAAACTTTTCTTAAACTGCGTGACAGGGAAGTGGATTGGATGGAAGTCCACATCTGGGTCTCGAGAGATATGTTAACCAATTTATTTAAGCCAATCAGCTAATTGTCCGTATGAACGAACGTCATGAACTCCACCAATTAGCGATGCATATTCTCGTATTCGTTAGTTTTCGCAAGTTTATTCCATCTTGTGCAAAAATCACGCGTGATTTGCTCTTGAGTACGTAAAGTCGGGCTGAACAAAGGAGAGGATGAATTGGCCCATTAGTTAATACACTATTTTATGAGCGGACGGCAATTTTTCTGTTTTCTTTATAAAAATCAGCGTCATTTTTTTTTCAATAGTACAGCTATTTAAGACTTTTATAGTTTTTCTTTGCAAGGCGAAGTTATTTTTTTTTTTTGAATTTTGGCCCAGAAAGGTATGAAATGACTTGACTTGACTTCTCAAAGTTTTTGGGGACAAACTTGCCTAATATTTTTTACTACAATAGAAAAGGTACCTATGCTATATTACATAATCATCGCATCTCACACCTGTAATTAGTCAACAACAACACAAATACGCACTTTCCATAAGATGGAGGGAGGGAGGGAGACCTTTGTTTGGCGTGGAGGCATATTCTCTCGCTTGTTATAAAAAACATAATAAATTGATGGAGGAATATGAGCTGGCTGGCTGACGCTGCTCAGCGTGGAGCCGCACGCTGCGACACAGCCTATTTCTTTTTATACTTTGTATGATCATACTTATCATAATCATTGCCAATGCCAAGACAAGATGAACAAGTCGTTGGTTAGGTTAGGGTTATGCAATCGAAATGCTCACTCCCAACAATGTAGTCACAAACAAACTAGCAAGTAAGTAGCTTAATCATAATCAATCATAATCAGGAGAGGGAACGCTGCGCTGCTAGTTAACATTAATGTTTATGGGCTGGGCTGTCATTTTCTTCAGCAGACTTCATCATAGCAAATCAGAATGGGAATGGGAAGATCGTGTAAGCAATTTTCGCCAAGGTGGAGGTGGATGGAGGTTTGGGTTGTTTTTCAAGACTTTTTTTGTCTGCTGACAAATGAATGGAATGGATGGGATTGAAGACAATTGACATGACATGACCTTGATATGCTAAAAATGTCACTTCCCCAGACAATAATCGATAGTAAAACCGTGAAGTTTATTTCCAGCCACGCACGCGCGTGCCTCAGAATCAGAAAAGAATACTACGCACGAGGAAGGAGTATATTATTAAAATTAAAAAAGTTAACTGGAGTTCTCAGGGTGCCCCTACAAGAAAATTAATCACGGTCATATTCTTTTTGATTGATCTATTGCTGATCACATCACATCACACACGTAAATTGGGTACACATCTCGACAAACTGTACATGATACGCTGAAAACCAAATATTTATTTAGTTAATCTCTTTTAAACAGCAGTAAAAAGTAAATACGAAGCCAATTAACTAAACAAAAAAAAAAATCATATCATATTTACTCGTTTACCCAACAAAGGCTAACCAATATCGATATCCCAGTATCCCACCCATATTTACATACACCAAAAGTACGGCTCATTTTGTACAGCTCATCTCCCTTCCACATCCAATTCCCGCCGAACAATACAGCCAACCAGCTGCTTTACAATTGCTGCACCGCATTGTCCGGGTATGCGCGCTAGCCCTTTTTACGTTCCCATGTAAAGCTGTTCAGCTGTAGATTGGATACACTGCCTGGTTGAATTTAACGTGGACGGAATAGCGCAATGAGCCCGGCATACTTACAGCATGGGAGGCGGGAGGGAGTTCTTCCCCAATACCTTCCTGTATATTGTGGATTAACAAGGATAGGTATGGTCCGTCTCCCAATCCATGTCCTGCCCATGTATGGAAGCGGCTGATTGCAAAGGTGAGTTATGGCTTATTTATGTGGAATGCATGGCATGGCATGGCGATGCGATGGGCGACAACAGCAGCGAAGAAGACTCGAAGAAGAGATCCTCCTGCCGTCCTGCCTCGACGTGGACGGACATGGACACCTCCACAGAAGGAGCGCAGCGTTATGTAGTAAGTTGTGTTGTATGGGATGGGAGAGAGGAGCCGAAAGAAGTGAGGAATAACCACCACGAGTCGGAGGAGAGCAGAGAGCAGAGCAGTCAGCAAGCACCAAACCAGTCGCGTCGCGCTTCTTGGAAGCTTTCCCCAAAAAGTCTTTCTTGTGGAGGTGGAAGCTTATCTTGTTGAATGAAACATTTTTGTTCGAGTACACAGTTAAATGTAGAGTGAAGTTGATTGATAAGAGGGAACGTTGAAGGCACGCACGTTTTAATCCCATCCCGGTGGACAAACAAATAAACAGCAGCCAGCACATTAAAAAAAATTCCGCTTGACTGTGATAAGCCGGAGGTGGTTGGTAAATCAATCAGTGATAAGGTTTCTGGGTTGGAGCAGGCAGGGCGCAGTAAAGTTTGAGGCGGTTGACTTAGCTGGAGGAAGGAGCTTCTGATGTGGAGGAACTAGTGGAGGAAAGGACCTTGTTGGAAATCAGAGCGTTTTTAAAGAAAGTGAACAGTTGATTCCAACTGACGTGCATTTAAAATTAACTTGATTGATAAGGAACGAGAGAAAAGTGATTTTGGTGGAGGCGTCGTTGGTCGTTGATTGATTTAATTAACAAACAAGTTGGATAATTTATTTTTACACTTGGTTTCTTTCGTCGTGGAGAGGAAAGGGAACAGCTGTTTTTAGTTATTTTTTGTACTTTTTTAAATTTTTGCAATTTAATCAAGCAAGAATTTAATTTACTAACTAACTACAATACTTCCAGACAGAGTGACAGTGAGAGCCCCGCTCATTCCCTGGTTGATTGATTGGATGAGTGCCATTTAAAATATAAGTGATTCCCTGTTGACGCCCATGCCTTTTGCGAAATTTTGGAGGGGGAACAGATAGTAGTTCGAGAATAGAGGAGGGGCCCAATGTCGGGGATACTTGTAGCGAAATGTGTGTCCATTGCAGTAATCTTCGTAGGATCACTAGTATGTGGCCTCCTCCCAGCGTTCCGGGTGTTCGCCTCCTTCCCCCGGTTCGCACTTAGCTTGCTGCTCAGCTTCGGGGGCGGGATACTGATTGCCACTTCACTTGTTCACATTTTACCTGAGGTGAGCAAGCAGCAAAGAATAATTATATGGGTCATTATTTTTAATTTTGATGAATCCAAAAGTCAAAAGCTAATTTTGATTTTATTTTGTTTCCAGGCGAGGGAGCTATGGCCGGACATCCGCTTCACCCCGGAAATGTCCCTGTGCGTGGGGATCTTCCTCGTGTACTTTGTGGAGGAGGTCGCCCACTTCCTCGTCTGTCATGATATCCATTCCTTGAGTCATGGAGGGGGAGGTAAATATCTGCAACAGTAAAACTTTTTAATCAATTTAATTTTTAATCTGATTTGATTGATTTGGATTTTTCTTGTTTGTAGCTGGGACCGGTGGGGACGGCCACAACCACGGAGTGCACGTCCACCACGAGGAGCCCCCGAACCGATGTGATGAGCCTGCAGCAGTCTACCTATTTGCGAAGGAGGGGGGAAGCAGATCCGGCTCCGGAGAGTATGGACTCAGCAATAACTCCCATAATCACAATCACAGCCACCACCACCATCACTCTTCCTCCGTGGAGATGGAGCAACAAGTCAAGCTATTCCCGACCAGCAATAGCAATAACTCAGCATCCGGAGTAGAAGACAAAGGTCACGGTCACAGTCATCTTCCGCCTGCATCTGCTGTAAGTTATCTTATCATTGGAGCTGGTTATCAGTGAATCAAACATGTAGATACTAATTATGATTTGTTAATTTTCTTTTAATGCAGAAGGACGACAAAGCGAGAATAGTAGCCACCCTCCGTTCCCTCGTCGGCCTGGTCGCCCTCTCAATCCACGCGGGTCTGGAAGGGCTCTCCATCGGGCTGGGCCGGGATGCGGAGGAAGTCTGGTACCTCTGCCTCGCCATTTCCGCCCACAAACTGGTCATAGCTTTCTGCCTGGGCATGGAGGTCCGTAACGCTTCCTCCTCCCCCTGCACCCTGGTCTCCACCTCGTCCTCCTCCACCTTCAAGTTCCGCTATGTGCTCAGCTTCGCCTTGATGACCCCCATCGGCATCGCCGTCGGGACGATCATCACCGAAATCCTCAGCGATCCCGCAGCTTCCGAACAGACTGAGAACACTTTGGTAGCAGTCCTCCAGACACTGGCCGGAGGGACCCTTTTGTACGTCGCATTCTTCGAGGTCGTCCTCCGAGAAAGGGCCCGCTTCTCGGGGAAGGGCCTCCTCCAGCTCCTCTTCGTCGTCATGGGCTTCACTGTGATGGTCCTTCTTGAGATTTACGTCGGCTCACATGACCACTCCGGGAAAGCGGGTCACTCCCACGCCCACGGCATGGAGGACCATGACCACCACCACCACGAAGCTAACGAGACTTTTACCACGACCCCACTGCCCAACCTTGTCGCAGCAGCTCTTTCCCAGGAACAGGAACTTACAATCACTTAACTTTACATTACATAATTTTTCGAGATTCCTAGGATTAACAAAACAAAATAAACTCATTTACTAACTTATCGTGAGGGAGGGAGAGAGAGTTCTTATCATTGATGTAACCTCCTCTCCAAACTGAAATCATAAGTATTTTTGTCAAGTACTTATCATGATTGATGAGATGAAAAAATCAAATCAAGCTTTTATTTTTTAACTATTGTCTAACTAATTAAGCCTATTATTATTATTATTCTCTTTTTTCGAAAGTTCAACAATTTGTAATTACTTCATATTAAAAAAAAACTATTTTTATTTTATTTTTAACGGAGGAGGATCTCCCTGTCCATTAAACCGGGCTGGGGGCCACCTCCACAAAACTGTAACATAATTAGTAATATTAATATTACTAGTTTTACTTGACTTGTTAAAGTTCTATTTAATTTTTAACTTAATTGTCTTAATTTTCTTCTGCAACTTTCGAAATCTTTTCTCATCTTCTTCTTTCCGTTTTTGTTTCCAATCTTTTGCGTCAGGAATGACTTTAATCTTTTTGGGAAAAGATAACATTGTTAAATTAAGTTCAATTAATTGTTACTTGTTTTTTTGTACTTATAATTGTTTTTTTTTAAAGTTTAACTTAATTATAATTATCATGATCTAGTTCCAGTTACATGTGTAAATTATCCAGTGAATTGAGAATGCAGTTTTGTTTGGATTGAGTTTGTTTTGTTGCTGTTTTTTTCCTACTACTAAAAAAGCCAACCTTACTAAAATACCTTCACCTTCAAATCAAAACTGATGAAGAAAAAAACAAGTCTTATCGTGATATAATTATAAAATACAATACAATTAATATTAATAATAAAATTAACTACAACTAATAAAAAAAAATACATCTGTATTTTGTTAAAAAAAATATGTAATTAAAAAAAAATTAACTTATCTTCTGCGAGAACTGTACTGTAATGAAAAATGAAACAAGAAAGTCTAAAAACTAACAAACAAATGCAAACAAACAAAACACTATTCATTTATAAAAAAAAGGTTACTATTTTTTAAGATAAGGAGCAGATGATAAGGTGTCAATTTCGATTTTCTCGATGATGAGTGGATAATTGAGCCTACAAAAAAAAAGTGACTATATAATTATGATAATTAATTAGAATTACTCTGCATATGATTATGGCTATATGTAATGTAAGCTTCTCAAAATATTATGCAATTAAATTATAATTGAAGCTGATGATAATAATAATAAAAAAGGATGAAAAGATTTAAATAGTTTTTTTTTGTGTGAAAAAAGCGTTTGATTTATTTTTTTCTCTCTGAAGAAAATGCGACCGTGATCATTTATCATCATATCATCATCATCGTAAAAATTATTTAGTTTTTTTTTAAATATTCCACTAACCGTCTATCGATCACAATATATTGTAGAATAATATAGTTAACTTGTAATTAAAATTGGCAATATGTGTAATATATGTTATATTTTAATAATCAGTAAGATTAAGTAATTATTTTTATAATAATAAATGCAACAGGATTCGAAGGAAAAAAAAATTGTCATTCAAAAAAAAAAAAACAATTAAAGTTGATCTTGGCATATTTGTAAGGTGCGGAGCATAATTAATAATTAAAGTTAAACAATATTTGGGCATCATAATATATGTAATTAATTGTTATTTTGTTTTGTAAAGTGAACAAAAATAGTGAAGAAGAATAATCATAATTAAAGATTTTAAAGAAAAAATATAATTATTTTTTTTAAATATATTAATAATAATAGTAAACTGTGTTATGTGTGACTTTGTGATGGCATGATACTAAATACTATGCTTAGGAGCTAAATTTTTAAGGCAGACTTATAATTATTAATTATTATCTTTTGTTCTTCATTCGGTTAAATCTTTCTTCAGTTCTTTTTTTTAGGAAGTGCTAGTCAAGTTGAGGAAGGGATTCCTCCGCGGGGGAGCGGGCGGAGGGGGATTGGGATTTGAAGACTGGTGATGGTGATTTATCCGCATCCTGCTGGAAGAACTATTTATCACTGGTGAAGAGTTTGATGATGACGAGGGGGACTGGGGTGGAGGGACGATTCGTCTTTGATGATAAGCACCTGATGATGATGAGGAGGGGGTTGAAGGGGAGGATGAAGTTCCTCCTCGAGACTGGTATACGTTGGAGGAGGAGGATGATGATGATGAGACATTCTTTTGGAACCTGGTCACAGTCAGATTGGCGAGGAGGCCTTCGACGATCTTCAGCTCGGCGAGGGTGTCCCTCCCAGGTCCTCTCACTGCGGAGGAGGAGGATGATGATGATGACGGCATGGGGAAGTAGAACTTGGAGGAAGGGGAGGCCGACGGAGATGCGGAATGTGCTGGACTGCTGGGCACTGCTGGGGCGTCCCCTCCACTGGTAACTATCATCGGTGTAATCTCCAGCGTCCTGTGCAGATACAGCGTATCCCAAAAGGTCAGGTCGCACATGACCGAGTTGACGGAAGAGAGGATCTGGGTGCTGCTAATGTTGATCACATTGTTCATGGAGGGATGGTGAAGGGGACTGGTCCCGATCTGACTGGCCAGCTGTCGCATGATAGGGGTCGGATTTGACAGAAGGGAGCTCATCTGGAATAAAGGGTTGATGAGGCTCTTTGGAGTGACTGACTTAGCTATGATTTGATCACGACGAGTGGAACCCGCCGCGGGGGAAGCGGGTGGCGTGCCGGAAGCGGCGCTGTTGAATATGCTAATCCACGCAGTGCTATCCTTACAAAGCTCCATGGTCTTCCGCTGCTGCGGGGAGTCGAAGAGGAATGTTCCGGTGGTGCAGTCAAAGCTGGAGTCCCACAAGCTACTCAACAGCCTCTCGTTGAACTCGAAGCCAAACGGATTCTGGTTCTGGAGCTGGAAACAGCAGTCAAGGAAGAGGAGGAACAGCGGACTGGTATGGGAATAGGAAGAGTGGAAAGGGTGGCCGAAGGAGACCCAGTCCTTTTGGATGAGGGAGAAGAAGCCCGTGATGGTCCGGCAGCGGAGGTCCACGATCACCTGGATCAGGGAACTGAAAAGGCAGGACACATCCCGACCTTCTTGCTCTAGAAAAAAAGCATAAAAATAATTAACTAATTTACGAATATATTTTTTTAATTGAGCAACTAAAACCGATCATGTTATCTTCCTTACCTTGAAAAACGATCACATTCCCATCCCTATTCAACCCCTCCACAATCTCGGAACACTTGGCCAGCACCCTCGAAACCAACTGGAGCCACTTGGTATGCTCCAGCACGGAATAAAACTTCCCATCCATATCCTGATACTGACCAATGCTCTCCGGACAGCAGAGCTCCACCAAAGCTATGAACGACTGCTTAACCTCCTTCACAATCAGCACCGCGTCCAGGTCATATATAGTGGGGGCCAGCCCCTTGGGGTGTCCCTTCCTCAGACTCTCAAAAAAGGTATTCTCCGCCGAGTTGTCCAGCTCATTGTTCAGCTTCCCCATGATGATTATGGCGGCCCCTCTGGAGTCCCCCCAGCTCCAGTGAGGGGGGCGGCAGCCTCTCAGCTTCTCCGCGAGTTGCATCACCCTCGCATCATTCACATCGCAGGGGACCACGATCCACTCCGGGAGGGAGCCGCAGAGCTGGAACCCTTCATTGATCTTGCTTATCCGGTAGCCCGTCGTTTTGGCCAGATTGATTTCCCGCAGCCAGTCCCCCTTGTCCATGTAGGTGGGGATGGTTATCCGCGTGGTTCCCAGCCCCAGCGGGGAGTGTGGAGGGCTACACTGGGCACTTGTCCACTGGGCTGTGTACGCCTTGCAGAAGTCGAAGTAGAAGAGCCTCTCCAACTGCTCCGGGAAGGCGTGATGAATGACTGCATTGCAGACCCTGAGCCCTTGATCTATGGGGGAGAACTTGAAGCTTATCCTCAGCGTCCGGAAGTTGGAGCAGACTATAAATATCTCGTGGATTCGCGTGGAGGCCGAGGAGGGTATTAGATTATTGGAGGTGCTGCCGCCGCTCTGGGATTGGTGCTGACTGCCGCCGAAGGGATGGCCATTTGTGGAGGAGGTTGAGGAGGAAGAAGCTGAGGCACTTCGCATGGGACCCAGCTTCACTTTCCGCCTCGTCTTCTTCACCCCGGAGGAGGAGGTGTTTTTGGAACTGCTCTCGTAATACCACAGCGTGTTGATGGAGAGGAGGGGGAAGGAGTCTTCCGAGCAGACATGGTCCGAGGAGACGAATACCACCCGGGCATTCGTCACAAATAGGGAGCCAGAGAGGCCCTTAGTCTTGGTGAGGGAGGTGAACTTGAGCACGTTGGTCGCCTCCGCGATGACCAGCTCCCCGGGGATGAACTTGGGCTGGAGAAAGGAGCCGTTGACGGGCGCAGGGATCTAAGTAAAAAAAAACATTAAAAAACAATTAGATTCATGCGTGATTAAAATTGCTATATTTTAACAAGAGCACAAGTTACACTGTAATTAATAATTGTTTTATATTTTTACCTTCATTTCATACTCTTCCAGATCCACGTAACTCCGAAAAGAGCCCATTTTAATCATTTTGAAGGGCGAAACAGAAAAAAACTAAAAATCTCACAGTTCTCTTTCAAACTAATCTCCATTAAAAAGAGATTATACTAATCACGGTAAACTACCTTGCCCTGTAGTGTAGTTAAAATTAAGATGGATGCACTGGCTGGACTGAATCTGTTCACTTTAGTCCTGTCGAACATTTTATTTCACTCACACATTTAATTAACTGAACTCAGCCCATTATCATAGCATTAATATTGACAGTCCCTTCCGACCAAATTTAAGTCAGATGAAGATGGAGTAAGAAGTAACTTGTTCGCCATCTGAAATCTAATTTCAAGATTAAAATCGTCATATGTATAATTACAATTTAATTATGCACATCATTCATCATTACAACATTCAACATTCTTTTAACCTCAGCTTTTAGCTACTAAACCAACCTCTCAAAATAAACTGATCATCAGCTCAACTATTTTCTTTTCATCCACATTAAATTACCAATTAAAGTGTAAAGTGTAAAGCCCTTCAAAAAAACGCAAATCTCAATCGAGTAGGTCAGCTAGCCATTGACCATTAAAACGTGCTAAAGCTAATAATCAATCAGTTTTCATGATCTTTCTTTATTGACCCAGATCAGCAATCAATCAAATCATTTTGAAATGCCAAACGAACCCAGCCAGGTTAAAGGTTTGCCCTTAACTTTCATACAGTGTACAGTCAAGTCTAAAAAAGATAAATAAATAAAATCCCGTAACTAAATAAAAATACTTATTTCAATTTCAATCTTAAAAAAAAAACTGATTTAAACAAAGACCCAAACAAACCGCTTGGCTCTCATCTCATTCACGTTCATACTCCGAACACTGAACACTGATCATTATCTTCTTCTGAAATCCCCGTTACTAAATACATTTGTAATTGTAATTAAAATGTAGCCAACACCCTCCCTCATCATTGTTTAAAAGCACTTCAAAATCATTTTTTTTAAGATAACAATAAACAGCTAAATGTATTTTTAAATGCACTCACCAAAATTACGAAACTCGAGCACGTACACACACACAAGCTAATAATTAATAGTGGGCCAGTTATTTGTATTTCGTCGCAACCAGCCAGTTTCAAACATTTCGATTTTCGATTCTCTCTCTGGTTCTTCTAGAGCAGCTCCTTCGTTCGAAGCGTGTGATGATTTACTGATCGAAAAATGATTCTTTTTTTATGATTAGTTTTTTAGTTATGATTGGTGGTGATGATGATGATTCGATGATTGTGGTTGTACCTAATTCTTTTTAAAAAAAGTATACACACAACACCTTTCATTCAACCCTTCTCATTTCTTTCAGATTTTTTTTTTCTCGTTCACATGTTCTCCCATCCTCTCCCACGCTTTAGCGAGACCGATTTGCATACCACAACATTAGAGGATTGGTGTGGGTGGAAAATGATGATGATGACGGAATGTATCCTCTCAATGCATTAACCTCTTGAGTGAGTAGTGTGAGTAGTTCTGTGATCTAACCGGACAGACTGCCAAAGGCTCATCCCCATCACGATGATGATGAAGAGGGAAACGTGTGGATGGGTATGGTATGGCCCATCTTCCTAACAATGATAAACTGGGAAGATTCTGGGGCACACTGAGAAAACTGATTTGACGACAAGCCCATGTCTCTTTGTTTCATTTTTGATGATGATCAAGTCCCAAGAACAATAGTTATTAAGGTTAATTAAACTAGCTTTGGGCTGCTTTGCTTATCTTAAACTACTTATCATTAAGTACGTGTTCTTAAATCAACTACGCCATTCCAATAATTATTAACATGTTGATTTACTTTTTAAAGCCCTCACTTTATTTAACAACGATTTTACGGTTACGAATGGAAGATAAATAAGCAACAATAATACAAGGAAACTCTAAAAAAAAAGGCAAAGTAAAACTGGCGATCCGCCGGATACAAATAGTATTCAATGATAACATTAAAGATAAGTGTGGACTGCACCATCCAAACAGAACATAGAAAAGGATAGGATAGATGATAAGGATAAGCACAATACAGTATGATTTGATACTAGCTACATTACAGCTAAAACACATTTGATACGTAAACAAAATACATTTCTAAAGGGAAATACCTAACTAGTTGACAGGGCCTACTAAAATTGCTGGGCGTAGCCCACAAAACTGATTAAAACTGGAAAATGTAACTTAAGTACTTAATTTTAAAATAAAAGTAGAGTTGGTAAGTAAACTGGAGAAGAATCTATCCACCGGCGGAAGACATGATTTGGGTGAGATTGATTTCGTACTTTTCATAGACTTTGTTGTAGTACTCCAGGGAGGTTTTCTCACAGCCGAAGGGAGATGAGTTCTGGTAGGGCCTATACTCGCTCAGGTTGCAGGTCATTTCCCCGAGCACGCAATATTCTGGATATTCATCCCGATTGAACAGCACGGTGATCAATACAAGGGTGAAGATCACTGACACGATGACGTAGATGGCAAAGATGAGCTTCCGGAAGCGATGGCCCTGCAATTGCAATTGATAAGATGAAAGGATCATGACATGTATGAAAATAGAGATATGAAGTATTGAGTAAAAGAAAGTATTTTAGGAGAAAGTCCGTACCACCAAGTCATGGGGATGGTCTCCAGGCATCATTGGCATAAAAGGTAGTCCAAAACCGGATCTCTTGATCTTCTCTTGCCTGTCGATAACCACTTGGGCCACCTAAAACAAAGACAAGTGAGTTATATTTAGGACGTTGCTTGCTGTTTAGTGTCTACTGTTTGAGTAACGCCGTAACGGATTGGGAACAGTAAAAGATAAGTTTGATACTTACTGTGAGCAGTATATGGCAAAGCATATCAAAAGCGAACCAGCCCGATACCATCCTCGCAGTGAAGGAATAT
>JAQGAI010001250.1:0-15421 GCA_034696905.1 Lepidocyrtus violaceus | reverse complement strand
CTAATGAGTTTTATTTCTTCTGAGTATGACTGGACACACGCATTTGCTCGTTATTTAATAGTCAAGGTTCTTTCATCCAAATTGCGTAACATTTGAATGTGGGTCAAACAGTGATTGAACAGTGACAGGAGCAAACTGCGATCCAAAAATTTGATCCGTGGCAATTATGTATGCACTTAATTTTCTATATTCGACGAGAGGTCAGATCACAGTTCTGCAAACAAGTTAAATACTACTTTTCATGAAACTAATTTAGAAAATGTTTTGCACTAAAATACTTTCCTTTTTTAAATCCACCTTTCACCAGCACACTGAACGCACTTTAGATTGAATCTGTGTGGTTTTTATACTGTCAATTTAGCTTTCTTGAATGATGTGATCAAATATCAGTGACATTGGAGTAAATTGAAGCAGAGTTTTCACTAAATCCAAAGGGAAATCTTGATTTCATAGAATCCGCAGGAAAGCGTATCGATTCCAAAACGACCGCAAGCGAAATCAAATGAAATTTTGTGTAATCGATTCAATAAATAAAGCCAACTTTTGAAATAGCAAAAGCTTCCAGAAACTTTGACTTTCACCGAGGACTTCAATTGGAAACCCTGCAGAAGGTTTGGTTCTCCGATCAAGAATAAAAAAGTTCTACTATCTTTCTCCCAAGCTTGTCTTCAACTTCCTCCCATTCACCACGGTGTCATCCGTCAATAGTTGTATCCTAACTCAGGCGGAGTTGGATCAGTCACGTTGACTTCGAGCTGAGAACACGTTTGTGTGTTTGTGACGGAGGTCTACACTCATTCCATTCCTCAGTATTGGAAAGCTTGGGCTTGGGAGCTGCACGTTCGCGTACATACTTATATTACGTAGGAATGTTTCGGGATATAGGTGCATAATGCTACCTATTATACTTATATAAAAGTGATATAGATAAATCTACCTACTTTACTTAATGATTTCCAGAGCTATATATCCATCTATTTTTCTTTTCTTGTCCCATTCACCGCTTTTCTTTATGTATCTATCTACATATGTAGTTTTTTGAATTTACGACTCCACGCACGTTACAATCTTTCTTTATGCATGTTTTCCTTTCACATTTAATCCTCAAGTATCGCATGTTCCAACGATAAAACAAGCGTAACCCAATATTTAAGCATGATGAATAGGATTTCTGGTTTCAGCGATTTAATCCGTAACTTAATCAAAGCGTAGTTGCTATATTTATATCTTTGGATTATATCATGGTGAAAGAAAAGGATTACGTTAGGTCGTATCACACACGGAAGCAAAGTAATTTTACTAATTTTCTTTGTGAATAATATGCAATTTCCTCCTTTTTTATAGATGTGAATTATATACATTTACATTGTTGCATTTGCGTCAACCTACACATTACATTTTACATGCAAACGCAATACGCATACAACCAACAATGGTCGGAGAAAGTCATACTTCAACAACAACCGGAAAAAGTCAAAATTCAGTAATAAAAAGTCATGTATGAGGAAAAGTATCATTTAATCAGGAAAAGCAACATGACTTGTTTTTTTTGTAAAACAACTTTTACTTCTTTAATTTTAAATGAAGATAATGTTAACAACGAGTATGACGGATTCTTATAAATATTTAAGCTAACACTATATAAAGATTTATACATAAGTATAAATGGAGAGCAAAACTACCCAAGTACTTACTTTCCATTAACTGATGATAGCTTGGATGCCTTTCCACGCATGAAGAGAAATGCAAAGGAAGGTGAACTCCTTCCCTGGCACGACATGCCAATTCCATATCCATATTATTTTTGTAACTTTCAAACTTTAATACTTTATGTAGGTGTGGCTATGAAGTACAGATTAGTCCATGCCGATATTTTGTATTTAGTGAGCAAAAATGATGTACACAATAGTGATAGTGGTGATAAAAAATGAATACCCAGAATCATGGATATACTAAAATAATTGCACAATCCCTGACAGAAAATGAAATATACGTTCAGCTCCAGGAACGCCTGAGAAGCGAATAGTAAATATCATGAATCTCATCCTTGCCTATCGCAGGTTTGTGCCATTTCGTATCGATCCTCACGTTGAGTCAACGTGCGTGGCCCGACATTTTTCGCGTAGCGAAATGAAATGCTCACAAATATTATGTATGCATCTACTACAAGGTACAAATAATGCTAAATCGTTGACATGTTACCCTGGTAGATACATTTTGCATCATAAACACCCTCTTTCGCTCTTTCCTCCGCTGCTGTCAACCGGGTTCTCATTATAACATCCTTTACATGCAACCCAACCTCACAAGCAAGTTCAAAATTGCAATGGAACCGGATGTAGCTTCGTTTTTTGCTTTCTCATATTTATCTCATTAATACAAAGGTAACTGTTTTCGTACCTTTTTACACTTACTTTTAATTTTTTGGCTGAAACACCTTCAACCGTGTGGCTTGACCTCTTTTTATTGCATATTTCTACAAAGATGTTAAATTTTGCTGTTTATCTCGGGTTCATAAAGAGCCCTAACTGGCTTCCAATCTCCCTTCCTGAGAGAAAGTCTAAAAGCTAACATTTTACAACAGGAACTGTACGAAAGGTAATTGTAATTTTGTATCATAATAGTTTTATGAACCTTTGACTCCCTTTTCGTTACGTAAATATTTCCCATTGGATAGCGAGCTAGTTAAAATAGAGTAAAATGAGAAGCTTCCATTTAGAATTTACATTCTATATTTATTATGCGCGTGGGTTGCTGTTGCTGTCCAAAGTGGTCAACTCAGATTGGACTTCTTATGTGGTTAATTTGTTGTACTAGTTGTATGCGGCCGGTAAACGGAATTACGTGCGTAGGAGTTCCCTTTATTTCAATCCTGTGCCTACAAGCTCAATGTTATTTTTGCCAACCACCGCTTCCCTTGTCTTTCTCGCTCAAAGAGAAAGCAGGCAGAATGTGATCCAAATAAAGCATTATCCAAATCCAAACTGTAAACTTATTAAACACACCTACATATGAGTATGAGTCGGATCAAAGTATACTATTATTGGAGAAGTATTATCTTACATTTTTAGCAAAACAAGGAACAGGCATAGCTATATGTATTATGTAGAACTTTCCCCGCTAAGATTTCTAAAATTAGCAGTTAGTCAAGTAGAAAAATATTAATGTAGCTGTCTATCTTTATCTTTGGATGATCACATGGCTATAGTGCTTACGGAAATTGCTACGTGAACCGTGGAATCAGATTGCCGTCATTTGTCATGAGTAAAGACATGAATTTTGGGTGTTTACTATTTTTAGTACAGTCTCGTTTATATTTGGGTTGGATAACTTGAATTTCAAATTTTAATTCGTTTCCAATATTATCCTTGATTTAATTAGGCATATAGTTAAATTGACTGGTGGTTTGATTTCTTACGAATGAATTTAGACGAAACCTAAAACCTCATCATAGCTTGCTCTGGTGCATTCTTACGATCCAGCGTTTTTCTGAACGTTTTACCAATTTTTATTATTGCAAAAGTGAACGAAAAATAGAACAAAACTGGATCACATTTTTTTAGCCGATTTCGATATCCGATTTGCATAAAACACGGAACATGTAAAAGCAGAGAAAGCTTAGAAAGCCAAAAGATTCACGTAGCCGCTTCACGTGAGTTTATGCGTGGAATGGCGTAGATCTGTAGGGGCATTGCTTTCTCCCAGATTAGCTCTGGCAACATGAATCATCAATTCAGTTAGAAAAGGGTTTACGTAAGGCGTCATGTACATGTACTATGTGAATAGCAGAAAGATAGCTTAACTTCATCTATCCGCCTGTCTGTTCCGTTCCAAGACATAATATACGCAGATGATGTTGTTGATATTGTAACGGTAGGAAATTAAATTTCCAAAAGTTTTTTTACACGTTAGATGAATGTTGGTATGTATGTATTTTTAACTATGAAGATTCTCTTCAACACCTGCCCAGGCATACTTAGGTACGCAGGTGGATGATCATTGAATTACACTGATCTGGCGAATAATCAGTTTTACTGATCATTCTACTATAAAAGTACTGTTGACAATATCCTGTATTTCAGGGGAATGTGAAACTCTGTTTGAGTAACTGTAACCATTTTAGCCTAGCCTAGCTAACTGGAGGAAAAAGAGAAAGCACTACACTTAGCTTACCTATTCTACTTTATACAGCATACCTATGGAAGTTCAGATGAAGGAGCATACGGCTCATAATTTATAATGTTACTCGTACTTCCATTTCATTCGATTCCCACCCAAAAATTAAGACAACACAAGACATCACAATTAATTGAATATGGTTTTTCATACCTTTATTATCCTTCGGCGATTACAGTTAACTATCGTCTATGCAGTATCAGTATCGTCCCAGTCCCACTTGCGCCTCTATTTTATCAGGAACTAATTAAACAACTTCAACAAAACTGTCTTCAAAAGTTTTTTTACCTTTGTGTTCAGCTATCAAAATAAAATGAAATGCATTCACTGAAAGTTTAAACTTTGTATGGTCCAGCCACAAGAAAATATATAAAAATGTGCAACTGTAATCAACAGCAAACTGCATCCAACTCCAAGCTGGATGCCTTTACTATTGACACTGAAATGAAGTTACAGAGAAAACAGATTATTTTATTTTCTGGCTTTCACTAGCAATCAAAATTTCAGTGCGTCATGTCATATCACACGTGCTCCATTATATACTTACCTATGCCCAACAGAAATTATAATGATTTTATTCCTACAGGGAATGCCTTCAGCCTTTGCTTTGTCACGTTCCAAAGATTTTCCCTTGACAAGCGTTTCTCATCTTCCATCTACATATTTCCTTTCTGGTGTGTCTTAATTGCATATTATGTACTACCTTATAGAAATGATGGTGCATTTGCTGATCCTGCATTATCTTATTCTATGACAGAATCATTATGATATGATTGGCTCGTCTACCACTCTACGTCATTGAAGGTAGCAGATGTATTCGGAGGGTGGAATAATTCGATTCTAATCCAATTATGAAAAAATCTTCTCCTACTTTCTCCGCCAGTTAGTTAATGATGTTACCAACTATGCACGAATTTTCCATCAGTTATCTTCACATTGACCATTCATAATCTTATCCGAAATTTTTAGTTTAGCCTACGAACATACCTAGCATAAGATCCGGAAAAAAATTAAAGACTGCTTGTTGAAGGGAAAGGCGTAGTAAGTACGGCATGCCTCCGCGAGTTGTCTTTTGTGGAGTGAAAGCAAAAGGGAGGAAAGCCTCAAGCTTATACCTCAATCTCACGTGGAGAGAAAAGGTGACTTAAAAACAACCAAACATAACAACGAGCCTTATTGCGGCAAATATTTATGTTTACAGCAGCAGCTCGTTATGCGTGATGACGATTGCGCTTCAGGAATATGATCCAGTTGTGTTGTGACATACCGTTCTTACGCTAAAAGGGACTTTTGCGATACCGGGTGGGTGCTGAAATGTTGTAATTACTTTCTTTGGATCAAACAATATGGATATCAAATGTTTCTTTTGTACGTACAAACAAGCTCGAAATTGGATTTATACAAACTTCTTTAGTTCCCTTAAACTTTATTGTCTCGCCATGCCCCAATTCATTTGTTGTTCGGTTCCATGAAGGTTTCGTACTTTTTTCCAAACCATTTTTCTTAATTGTTCTAAAAAGATCTTCGTGGGCTTAAAAAATAGTTATTATTATTATGCTCGAACAATTTTGATTAACCAAATTGTGAGGTTCTTCTACTTTACTTTAGTATAGTCTTCGGGATCTCCGCATTCCCCAGCATAAAAGCGTAAAATATTAAAATATGAACATTCGATTTCAAATACTCTTCATTTACTCTCGTCTCGTCCTTTTGGTTCTCTTCTCTCGTTGCCCCAATAAAGTTATATTTCTTTATACATATAAAATAGTCAAATTAGACCAGAATTACAAATTACAAACAATGCACACAATCCAACACAATCTGCCTATCATTCAATTCTATCATCTGCTTTGTTTAATTAAACCCATCAAATTGTATTCATTCATTGAATAATCAAAGTATAAAACAAAACAAGCAAGCTATTAACCTACTCATGAGTTTTCCTTTGTTTCATTTTTCGCACAAAAAGTACTCTATTAGAAAACGTGTACATATACATGAAAGAAGTATGCATACATCTATCTATCTAAATGCATCAATGCATGACATGACAGACAGCTGCTAAAGCTATTTAGCTTCAGCTGATGATGATGAGTCGAGTGAGTGTAATGTAGATAGATGTGATGGGAAGGGAAATGGATCAGTCGAGTAAAGTTTACTCGAGTTCCCTCCTCTTTTTCTGTTATGCAATATTGTGTAAAATATGCAGCTGCATATTATCTTTATCATTCTTGTTTTTTGTTTACCTTTTTTATCCTATTTTTGAAGGGATGGGTGGACTTCGACTCTCATGTATCTGTTCTGCTGACGACTGACAACTGATAAGAACGAACTGCGACTTATCGGAGGGAGGAGAGAGGACACCTTAACGGCAGTATTCATTGCAAAGTTATCGGTTAAGTCGTTATGAAGAAATGTGGGTGGGATGGGGTGCAAGTAACTTGAAATCCGTTATCCTTATCGCAGGTTCAGACAAAAATCTAAAACTTCAAATGTACCAAAAAAAATGTGAAATGTGTCATGTGTTTTCGTAATGAGTAATCCAATTTAAACAATAAACTATTAGTGAGTAAGAAGTGGTAAAAGAAGAGTAACGACTAACGGCCTCCCCTCTAACTGAAGCAGACATGTTGTCCTTACCCGGCATTGCAGGTGGCACTGCCACAGCGATGGAAATGAATGACAGTTACCAGAGCCAGAATACTGATAATGATGCTGGCGGGGGGAATGAAGTGATTGGGATTGGAGGTGATGATAGCAGGAATTCAAAACTGCAGGAGAAGATTGACGTGGTTCTCCAAATATTGACACTGCTGGAGTCTACAATGTCCTCTGCCGAAGGGGTTCGTCAGAAGGTGGGTTTGTTAATATTAAATGTGATTCCTATCTTAAATACTATGTAATTTAGTGTAAACTTGAGCATTAACTTGCAACATGCAATGCAATTGGTTTTATTTCTTGTAGAGAAAGTCGAATTGCTTGTCCAGGATCGGTCAGCTGCAATTGGAAATAGATAAGCTGCGCCAGCAGATGAGCTTAGATGAGGAGCAGTTTCAGGATGTGAATCAGACCATCGGAGTAATGACGTTTAATCGATCTTATTTTTCCTAATTAATTTTAAGAATCACTGCTTCATGAAAGATGGATCGATATGGAGGGTTACAAACTGTAAAATAATTAACTTGTGTTTTCTTTTGTTGCAGTCAAATATCCGGCAATATATGGCATCCGAGAATATTCTCAGAACGGTAGAGGAAAGATCTGAGGAAGACAATTACGTACTACCAGATTTAGATCCTAAGTGTGTACCAATGATACGAATCATGATTATACTCACAAGTTAATTATAGGGTTTATTTATTTAATCAGTGCCTGAGAATGTTAATTGATTTGTTTGTTTATTGTTTCAGGACTGATATGCTCATTGACCAATATTTGAACGGAAAGCAGGAGGAATGGCTTAGCTTACGAAGCATTCGTGATAGATTGAATTGTGACACCCAGAAAAATGCTTTTCAAAAGGAACTTCTTGTTCGACGATTCAAACTTCTAATTCCAATGGTATCAGCGGACCAAGTCAATCAGAGGGCAGCAGGAGCAGCAAACGCACTGAACACGTTCCGCGGGAAAAAGTATGATTCCTTTTTTGTTTGTTTGTTTGGGAATTATGGAAGTTATGTATTTTTCAAACTGAAACAGTTGTACTGGAAGTAATGGGATGTAATTAAAAATTTGTTCAGGTATATCAGTGGGAATCAATCATTTACGATGGAGCGTTTCTTCACAATGACATGTTATAAGGTAATCGATAAACATTTTTTTATTTTTTTTTAAGTGTGGATATTGACAGTTTCGGGTTTCAACCATTTCAAGTTTTATTACTTACACTTACTTAATCTTGTATTATCAATTGTTTTTTAGAATGAAACTGCCGCTGTAAAGTATGTAGAAAAGAACTTTGAAATGATTTTAAAGGATGTTGTCCGGAAAGAGTATAACAATTGCGTGAGTTTCAACAATATTGTGTATGACTTTAATTTTCAAAATTTTTGATACACTTGTAATGAAAGTAATAACAATGTTTTGTATCTTACTATTCTAGATTGTGAACTCTCTGTTCATATCGGAATTGGCAACTGACGATACATTCGACACTGCTTCAGTGGTAGGTTTTACAGCTTGTTAATCTTTTAAATGATTTCTTATCTATTCTTTTGATTCTATTTTGCTAAATGGGCGATGAAGCCAGCAGCTTTCACAAAAAATAGTGAATATTTCGCAAGTGAATCTAAAATTGACATATATTTTTTAGTTGGAAATGACAATGACAATACATGTACAACGGAAACCGAAAGATAAGTCAGACTCCAATGCTCCGAGCATGCCTAAGAGGATTACTTTGTATCAGTTTGATGATGGAAGCTCCCGTCGTCATTCCCAAGTCACAACGTTCAATGTTGAGAGCACTACTGTTTCCGACGTTAATGACAATCATTTTGAAACTGGAGTTGCTGATGTCTCTTCTCTAGTACCGCCTAATGTTGTGAACCGACAAAAGCAAGAACAAGCGTATACTAGCAAACCTGACTCCGTCAGAAGAAATTCAACATTTAACCCCAACAATTACTCCAGGCAGCAAATTGCAGTGAAAACATCGAAAATACTCTCGTTCATAGGACTGGAGGATGAAAATGTATCAAATGATGGGGCAGCGGACAACAATAATTCGGGTCAGTCGAATCAAGTCCGTGAAACTGAACCCCCAATTTCCACTTTGGCAGCACAAGAGAGCTCGGAATCGCTGAATGCAGAGGATGACTTCAAAGAGGTTGACGGTATTGTGTTACACGAGTGGGCGTGGTTTTATGTACAGCAAAAAGGCATTGAACGGTTTACGGAAACTCAGAAAGAACTAGTGGATTCGTTCAAACTTCAAGGGGACATACTTTACAAAGGTGTGGCAAATTCTGGCAAAACAACTGCAACAATTCTAGGGTTGGTTAACAATTTGAACGCGGAGTTGTTCAAACCTCAGGCGCTAATAGTAACTCCTAATCCTAGATCCGCCAAACTGGTAAGAAAACTACCTCCTCGAATCAGTTTTTATTCGGTATTTATTTATGAATAACTGGGCTAAATAACCTTTTTATTTAATTGCAGATTCAGAAACTAACCAGCATTGAAGCGGATCATTATATGATTATGTGTAAAAGATACGATGAAGTCATCAGTCAAAAGCGCCAATCAAAGAGTAAGGCGTTCAAAAGGCCGTCATGCCATGTTGTTGTCGGTTCTGCTCAAGAAATGTGTGAGCTGACAACAAAAAGTCTGGACCCCGGTTCAGTAAAAGTATTTAAGAATTTGCTTAAGTTAAGAATCGCTGAGCAAAGTTCTTAGACATATTTTTAAGCGTTTCACCAATTTTCTGAGAAATTGCTAAGCAATTCTTTGCTTAAGCAAATTCTTAGACAAAATCTAGGCAATGGGGCAATGTGAAACAGTCGCACCATTTACAAACAGGGTTTGTTGTCGTTGGCTGAAAGAAAAGAAAATATTAGTAGGTGCTGGGCTGGGAATGAGAAACACATACATTTCTTGATTCAGCACAGCCAACGCACATACATTTGCTCCATCTTAATCATCAACAATTAATTAATTTGTGAAAGGGTCAATTTTGTGAATTTAACTAAACATTTAATTAGGTTGAAATAGTTTGGATATGTAGGGGTGGTAAGTGATTATAAAAAATATTATTAATTGTTAAAGTGGCATTTGTGTGAGTGTTTGTTGTGTGTGGCATTATTTGTTATTCGATTGATTATTTTAATTTTATTTACTTTGTTCCCGGTTTAATTGTAATTGTAGGTGGATTAGCTGTTCTGTGTCCCGAAGTTTATCGATTGATGGATTTGTTTTAAGTGAAGAGGAAGTTAGAGGAGCGCACAAGTATTTCTACTGCTACTTTGAAGGTAAGACATTATATGTAAGACAAATTTATTCACTCTCTACGCACCACAGATTCAATTCAAATAAATAAACTAAAACAAAATTAATGTAAATAGTAGAGCAGCATAGTTGTCAATAATATTACACTGATATTAACAATTACTTTTCTCGTTAATATTTATTTGCAGGTTTTATCATGGCCTTCCTGGACCAAACTATTGACTGGGCTAATTATGCTGACTCATCCGATAAAGTCGCTTTCTTGAAGGTTTTCGTTGGCTGTTTGGGAAACGATGAGCTTAACTGCGTACGGGGGATTTTAAGTCGAAAACGGAAGAAAACGTTCAACCATGTGGAGCCTTGTAGACCATGGAAAGGGCCCCGATTGTTCACAGGTTGCAGCCTTCCTCCTGTGAGAAATCCGTCCTCGAGCGCGATACCTCCAGGTGTTGAACTGTGTCCTTCTCAGAGCAATCGGCAGCCTTCTAACAGCTTGAAATCTCCGGCGGTCAAAACGCAGCCATCAGTAGATCATCCGTTGACCAGCGTGATAAGTCCATGTCCAGCAGTTGAGCTGCCCGAATCTCCAGTAGTCGTTAAGAACGTTTCCATTAGTAATAAAACGTTCGGTTTGATATCCCCAGCTATTGCAAAGCCTGGTAATGTGGATGTACCAGTAAAGAGTATGTTAATAACAATATTTTAGTTAACAAACAAGTTATATTATTCTGCAACGGTTTTATTTTCTTCAATACTTTTGGACTAATTCTACGATTATTTTGATTTCATTTATTCAGAAGCGTTTTGGCATAATAAGGTTCCATTGGAGGACTTTATCGCTTTTGATGTAGAAGCTGCTTCCCGGTACTTATGCTCGTTGGAAAATGGAAGGATGCCAAAAGATGATCAACCACTGGTGCGAGGAACAATCATCAAAGAAGACGAGCCGAGAATTCCGAAAGCAGCCTATCTTTCTGTAGTCAACCATAAACTACAACCCGTTTTGGAACAGAAGATTCAACATCCTCCTGGAACTTTTAGGGTAGATTATTTTTCGAAGACGACAGCAAACATAGCCTCTTCACAACAACTCAAAGATGGAAGGCCTTTCCCAGAAGTCATCAAAGAGTTTAACCAGATCAGTAAAGATAGGTTTCATGTTACTTGCGGTGGTGGCTGTGATTACAGTTACCTAGAAGTTCAACCATCGGATTATCTACGTTTTGATCTGCAAAGCTTTTACCAGCGCCCATCTGAAGACAACCCAAACAAAACGGAGCCAATGTCTTTACGAGACATTTACTTTTTTCATTTCCAAGAGGATTTTCAGAGAGGATCCCATGACGCTACAGTAGATGCGAAGGCTACGATGAAAATATTCATGGATGGTTATCGGAAACTAGATTTGGATCAAAGATACGACTTTTCTAATGTTCCAAAATTAAAAAAGTTGGCAAGAAAGAACCTTTTGTGGTGCCGCAATGAAAAGAAGTTCATCCCTCCTTGTAATTGTGTTGATTGTAAATATGTTGTATTGTAATGCGAATTGTTGTATTTATTTAAAGTTTTATGTGGCTTAACGATGCATCGTGTGACATCCTGTTGCAGTGATAACACCGGTGTAAGTTCTACAACCAATTTCAATAATAAAATTAAATTCATTTGCAGTTTATTTACGATTGAAAGCGCTTAAATGTACTCGAATCCCTTTTACACTGTGTACTCCAAACCCAAAAAATAATGTTAAGCGCCAATGGCGCCCCTTAAATAATTTGCACACAACTGCCTTATTATGTAAGCTATTCTCTGGCAAAAAAATAAAACTTTATATCGTGTAGTTTTTAAACAATGGAACTTGAAAAATAATAAATTTTGTAGTTAAGCGGATCATGTTGTAAATTAGGTGTCTCGACTAAAATACAAAAAATAGTGTGAAGCGCCAATGGCGCCCCTTAAATAATTTGCACACAACTGCCTTATTATGTAAGCTATTCTCTGGCAAAAAAGTAAAACTTTATATCGTGTCGTTTTTTTAAAATTGAACTTGAAAAATAATAAATTTTGTAGTTAAGCGGATCATGCTGTAAGTTAAGTGTCTCGACTAAAATACAAAAAATAGTGTGAAGCGCCAATGGCGCTCCTTAAATAATTTGCACACACCTGCCGTATTATGTAAGCTATTCTCTGGCAAACAAGTAAAACTTTATATCTTGTCGTTTTTAAACAATGTCTTTTAGTAATTTATTTAATTTAAGCTAATACAAAAGCAAAGAGGAAGTACCACTGGTGATAACACCCAAGAGGTTTGCACACAGCGAAACATAACATAACTAATTTGACAATACATAATGTAACATGTCACTTATTTGCAGAAAAGTAAGAAAGTAAACCCTTTATCATTTCATTTGTATCCTCATGCAATTTAATCTTTTTTTCCTCCAACCTATTCCGTTCCTTCAGCACGGCTAACTGTTCTTCAAATAGGTCAACTTGTTTTTTGAGTAGCTCCTCCTGCGGTGAAAGCCTAAACGTTGTGCCGGTGACCCTTGGTCTTTTTCTTAAAGGTGGAGCTTGCCCTGCGTTTCTATTGTATTGCGTTGGAGTTGCTGATGCTGAATTAATTGTATTTTGTGATGTTACAGTTGCAGCGACTGATGAGATTGCTGGTGTGTTTGTTTCGATCGGTGATACCAAAACAAGCCGATAATCAGCGTGTGGATCTTCCGTAACATCAGGCGTGTTGTCTTCCCTGTTGAAAATAAACTGCTGTTTTTCTTGAGGCCCATTCCATGTGTTCGTTCCTAAAACAATAAATATACTATTTCACCACATGCATAAATAGAATAAAAGATTGCGTGTAAAAACGGTTTACTCCTGTTAATACCGCAATTACCTTCGATATCATCGGAAGTGTCGATACCTCCTTCCACTCCAGTGATTAGCTCTGTTGCAATGGTGGTTAGCAGTTTTTCCTGCGTCGACGTCATTGGAATTTCTTGTTTCTCACCTCCTCCGGTTTTCTTTCTTTCTCTTTGATTTGTAGTTGCAATTTTTTTTGTCTGCGATGTCATGTTGTAATACTTTTTTTTTACCTGATCTACGTCTCTGTTGCTCTCCCCTGCTGCATTTACGGAAGCTGTAATTGTTTCCCAAGCCGTCTTTTTCTTAATGTTACTCAGGTCTGGGGCGAATTTTCCTTTTATTATATCAGTGAAAGTTACAAGAGCATTCGCTAGAGCCTCCTCCTCCTCCGATGTCCAGTTATCGGAACGCTTGCCCATTATGAAATTGAGCTGCGATGGTGTCGCGAAGTTGCCTTGCTGTTGGACTGGCGGAAGTATTGACTGGATCTTGGTCACCGCTAAGATTTCCCTCTGGTATTAGTTGCCTTTGAAAATAATCTTCGTCTTCAGGGAGTAATGGTATCTTGTATTGTTTGCAGATGTTATGAAGTAGAGCTGTGCATACAATTAATTTACATGACTTTCCCGGTGTGTATCCTAAGTATCCTCCGTGCCTATAATCAAGAGATGGTAATTGGTGTTATCACTAACTGAATATAGGATTTCACACAATTAATTAGGGGTGGTTTTATATCTAACATACCTATCAATTACTCGATATCGACTTTTCCACTGTCCTATTGCGCGTTCAACATGACACCGAGTTGAAGTATGTATAGAGTTGTAACGCTGCTTTACTGGATCATCGGTGTTTGCAGGGTACGGAGTAAGAAGGGTGGTCTGAAGTGGGTAGCCAGAGTCGCCTTTGAAAAGTAAAATAAAATTCAGTATGAGTTGTTAATTTATAGGATTACAATAAATGTGTAGAAATTATCGTGTAAACTCCGTCAAGCGTGAGCATACCGGTAATACCTAATAGCCAGCCTGAGGTGGGAGTTTGCTCCAGGTAGTGCTTAATTCCACTATTATTCCAAATGTGGCTGTCGTGGGTGGACCCGGGCCATTTTGCAACTATGTCTGTAAATTCAAACTTGTGATTGGCAACTACCTGAACATTGATAGAATGAAATCCTTTACGATTCACAAATGCATGTTCATTCACTGTTGGAGCCTTAATCGCGCACTGTGTTCCATCTATAACCCCAATAACATTAGGAAATCCTGCAATTTCATTAAAGCCTACTTTAGTTTCTGCCAGACTGTGGTTATCTTTTGGAAATTGGATTAGTTCAAGTCTATGTTGAATTAATGATGTGGAAGCAGCCTCAATTATTCTTGAAATACTTGATTTTGAGGTTCCAATATTTCCCCCTACCATCCACTGTGCTGTTCCAGAACGTAAAAACGAAAGAAATCCAATGACTTTAGTTTCTAACGGTATAGCAGATAACCTCACTCCTTCCAGCTCATTAAAATAAGGTATTATTTCGCGTACGGCCCAGTGGGGTAAACCTGTATTGAGTTTAATTTCACAATCACTAACTTGATCCAACAGTTTTCTCGTTTTAGCTTGTCCCTTTGGTTTTTGTAACACAAACAATGGAACTGCCATGGACGGTTTTCAAACGTTTTCACGATGTTAACACGTTAATTAAGTTCACAGTCTTCAAAGTACTCATTTGGCAATTTATTAGCCTCTTTGATTTTGTCAAAATGAACAATTCGCCACAAAATTCGTTTAATCAAAAAGTTGTTATCAGCTGACTTTAGAACATGAAGTAATATTTTAAACACTCCGAAATTTTCACAGCTGCCCTTCACACTTATAATATGAAGCCCATGTGGATGGCTAAAGTGCTTTATGTTATTTGAAGTACAATTAAATTTTAAATTCTGCTGAATGACTGTTTTAATGCAAGTCCAACTCCCTTCCGATGGCCCTTCCGAAAACAAATACAAGCGATTCTTCTTAAATAGTATCTCACAATCCACAACACTGTCTTCTTCCCATGAACTTTTTAAATGGTTATGATTGTTAATTTCTTCGAAAAAATTACTCACAAACCAAAATATGGACATGTCCATTTTAATTATTGTTTACTGTTGTAATCTGTATGAACTCCAGAGACAACACAAACTTGGCGTTAGCACATGCAATGGTCACGGCTTTCGCACAAGTTGGCGCTTTGAAAAAATCAATGACTGCTGCTTGCTGTATGTGCAGGCTTTGTAAAGAATCACTTAAGACAACCAAATCCTTGTCCTAACTTTAAGAACAAAAATTCAACATAACTTTTACTTAAAATCAATACTGAAACCGGCGTTTCACAATCTATTTCTTAAGCACAAAAAATGTCTAAGTAAATTCTTAAAAAAATACTTAAGTGCCCTCGTGA
>JAQGAI010001249.1:0-15422 GCA_034696905.1 Lepidocyrtus violaceus | reverse complement strand
ACTCCAATTTTTTCAGTAGCTTCATATTTTCATAGGATAAGTCAAATGCAAAAAATTTTTTTTTAATGAATCTCGTATTGCCCGCAACGGGGTCTACGTAGCAACTTTTTTTTTTACATCGTAGGGACACAAATGTGATAATCATCAGTAATTGGCGTTGGAGATTTTGGATCGGTTTCTGTAGAGTTAAATAAGTGCACTAACAACACTAATGACAATGGCTAATACTCGATTCAAACATGAATTGTTCTGACAGGTTAACATAAATCTGGAAATCGACGTTGTTCAAAGCCTGCAACATGGACACGGAGGTTGGACTGATGGAATGTACGAATGTCTAGGAACAACAGGAACTGTCATTGGAATCGATGAAGATAGAGACATAGTTGTGGCATATCCATCTGGAAATAGGTAAAGGATTAATCAATGTTCGAATGTATTACTTCTTATTACACTAAGAATAAAAAACCTAACTGGACCGGCATTTAAAACGTTTGGAAATTAGGTGGACATTTAATCCTGCAGTTTTAACAAAAGTTGGTGGTCATCCTGTCGCAGTAGGTGCTCATGCTTCTGGAGATCAAGCCGCAGGTGGGGAAACCTCAGATATTTGTGAGGCATCTGGAGGATTTGCTGTCGGTGACGTTGTTCAAATTTGCTCAGATCTGGAACGCATTAAAATTTTGCAACGAGGTCATGGTGAATGGGCTGATGCAATGCTACCGGTATGTGTATAAATACATTTTGAAGATAAACTACTCATAATTAATTGATTACAATTTTGTAAAAATGGAAGTGTCTAACAAAACTGTCTCAGTTCTTGGCAATTTTGTAAAAGAATTTGTGAATACTTTTAGTATTTGGCAAAACTTCCTACAGTAATACTTTAATGGAGATCTCTGAGTATCAAGCTTTCCAATAGTCTGATATTTCGTTCCCCTCCTAACAAACTCACTTATTATACTACTAATAATAAGAAAAAACTTTGTTGTGTTATGAATTATTCAATGAAAATTCTGTAATTCTTCTGTAGACTCTAGGCAGAATCGGACGGGTTCAACAAATATATCACGACAATGATCTCAAGATCGAAGTATGTGGGACCTGCTGGACGTACAATCCATCAGCAGTAACTAAAGTTGCATCATCTGATGGTTCTGTTCCTGGCTCGTCTAGTGGAGGTATGCTCATTTCAACTCAAACCATTAGTTTATGAAGTCGGGATAACAGTATCGTAGTTATAATATATCGTGTTTTGGCTATGATTTATTTTTAAATAGAGCGTTTGAGTGCATTATTAAAAAAATTATTCGAAAACCATGTGACTGGGGATATCAACGAAGAATTCGTTAAAGCTGCAGCTAACGGAGATGTTCAAAAATGCGAGGAGGTTAGTCGTTGAAGATTGTATTAAATTCACTTACATTATATGGCATACGATTCATTTCCTATTTATCACGTATAAAAACTTTGTTAATGTTTGTTCATTGTAGCTTTTAAAACGAGGCGAGTGTGATGTAAACGGTCCATTCTCTGGACATACAGCTTTGCAAGCAGCAAGCCAAAATGGACACTTAGATGTTATTCGCGTGCTTTTAAATCATGGAGCCGATCCAGAGGTTGAAGATAAAGATGGAGATCGGAGTGTCCATCATGCCGCTTTTGGAGATGAACCTGCGGTGATCGAAATGTTAGCACAGTCAGGGGCTGATCTTAATGCCAGAAATAAAAAGCGACAAACAGCGCTCCATATTGGTGTCAATAAAGGACATCTTGGAGTTGTTAGGACGCTGTTGCGTCTGCAGTGTCATCCATCATTGCAGGTAAACATGATTCGACACTTATTGTTAGTTATAACGGTAGAAATGATAGTAACGTACAATTAACCGTAATTCATTTATCTTTTTTAGGACCTAGAGGGCGATACACCCCTTCATGATGCGATTTCCAAAAAACGAGATGATATGTTAAGCCTGTTACTGGATCACAGTGCGGATTGCATGCTATCCAATAATAACGGCTTCTCTTCTATCCACCACGCTTCACTTAGAGGAAATCCCAGGTTAGTTTTTATTTCGTAAACTTGCAGCATCCTTCGGCTATTAATTCATACCTATATTGATGCGGGTCGCATGTAACGTTTTCATCATAAGTTAAGTGGCAAGATCAATAATACTTGAAACTCATTGATAAGTAAAAAACCATAGTTGATCTGCTGCAAAGTTTAAAAAATCACAACGCCCGGAAATGAGCCTATTCAAGCTTTTCTGTTTTTAAATACCTAGTCTGAATTTCGGACAGGAGTTAGTTCTGGGAATTACACACATGAACAACTTCATATATTTAGTTTCAGTTTGCCATCTTAAGTGCATTCGAAAGCTACTTCACTGTAAATGTACTTTCCAATAGACAGTTTCTATTCTTCCAGAAGTTTATCCTGAAATAAAATTTGCACCGAAAACCAGTAGTATATGCCCTAGTAGTTCTCTGGGCATTTCCTGAGCTACCACCATACCAGCAGAAACGTTTACTTTATATTGCATATGGGTTTGTACTTCGGGGGTAGCGGTATTGCAAACGATAAACTTATTCCGGATAGATGGATAATGCTTTCATTACTGTCCCATTCGTTTCCATTGAACTGGAAAAATGTGGAAAAAGAAGATCTACAAAGATTCCATACCATAACGATAACGTACATTACTATAGATTTTGGTCTTTCTCCTTCAGCTTGTTACACACCCTGGAAGAAACTTGATTCGTACAGGATGCGTGGCTGGTATTCTGTGAAAATCGAATACACTGTGGTTCATTTGTTTCGTTTCATTTCTTTTTACTACTTATTATATAGATTATGTCCTTTTATACAAATAGATTTTCCGTTTGGTTCCAGAACGGCTTCCTCAGTATTGATGAAACGCAGTACTTGACAAAGTTATACTGTCATAGTCATGAGATAGGGGGCATATATGGAAGGGCTCAAAATGGTACATAACTTAACATCTTTTACACCAACCGTAACCGAAATAATACCGTTAGGGATACGTCAGGGGCTTTAAGCGAAAAAAACTTCCATAGACATTTATATTTACGACAGACATCAGATATTTCCTCAAAGTTGTTCAGTTCAGCCACAAAAAGAAAAAAATTACAAATGCACAAAAGAAGGAAACGGACATGTCGTCAAAATAAGTAGCTTGGATGTTTTAGACTTGGTCAGAAAATACTTTTAATCTGTTTGGATAAAATCGTCGTTCGGATCTCATTCTAATTAATGATCATGATTTTTATTGAAACATGCAAATGCTACTATATGCGTGTAGTGGCAATTGTAATTAACATTTATATCCTATCTATGAAGTACCTATGTATGTGTATGCGTATGCAGGTTGCTAGATTACCACCTTTACTGTTTTCATTCACTTCTGTCTGATGTCATTGTTATAGAGTGAGAAAAATCCGACTGGAACTTCATTTCTTTAAAAAGACCAGGAAATGTTCGTATCAACAATGGCTTTAAAAGCTATTCGCACTTGAGAATGGAATCAAATGAATGTTTGCGCTAATCGATGTAGTGGAGTTTTTTCCCGTCTTTTATCCATTATTAAAGCAAGGTGAAGATGTACGTAGACTTATCTATCTACGAACTATGTACTTGCATTACCGTTCCGTATTCGTATTTTCTGAGATTTTCTAACGGGGCTGTAGTTGGGTTCCCTCTCGTCAAATAAGTATTGTCATAATGAAGCTCTAGCTGATCGTAATCGTCATCATCATCCAACTTTTAAGTCGACTGGCTCCTTACTCTGTCCCCCTCTGTCTGACTTACGAGTTTTTCCATCTTTCCCCAAGACAAAGTTAGAATGTGAAAACTTTCTTGCATGGCACTGAGAAAGAGAAAAACTTAGAGAAAGGGAGTTGCTTCCCTTCTTCGAAAAGGAAGTTGGATACAAAAGGTGAGGTGAGACCAGGGGATTACTTCTCAACATTCATTTATTCACGTGGGCTTTCACCCTATTTAATATATAGTTTTTAGTTATAGGAGGAGGAACTCTAATGATGATTTTATCAAAGAGATAAGGAAAGAGAAAGAGAGAATGTTACTGTGCAGTAAGATATGTTTGCGACTGCAAGACAATCCCAGCACACTTTCACTTTACCCACCACTGAAACTTTTCAACGTGCAAACAGCTCTGAACTTTCATTTCGTTCTTTCCCCATTACATGTAATGTAACTGCTGCCGCTGTCTCTCAAGTAAGCTCACCTCTTAAACGTCATTTTTAAAATGTTAGATATTTCCTTGCGAGAACGTACTGATGACTGCTTATCACCAGAACACAACGCAAATGAATATAGGAGGGGACTTGTGTGAGAGAAAGGTTTTTCTTGTATGAAAACAGCCAGTCTGACGATGAGTAAAATTCAAAAGAAAGAAAATGGATATAATGTTGTTGAGATACATGCCTGCATGTTAAAGTGGCGCGGGGATCCGTACAGAATATACCATACATTTCTCTCAGGTCTCTTGGGGCAGTAATGAAGTCGAAAAGAAAGCCCCCTGTTTTTGCGGAAGTTGGCGGGCGAGGACGGAGGCTTAACCGTAGTAAATATTAGTCCACTTCCTCTGTTATATTCACGAGATCAGTGAAAGCAAAGCAGTGGTTTTTCCTTGGTTGTTGAACTAATTATGAAAAATGATAGGCATGTGCGTAGTTCTTTCCCGTTCTCGTCATTCTTGCTGTCACATAAGAAACAAAAAGTGTAATTTTGTTGTCAGCAAGTAAGGATAAGAAGTCAAGCAGCAGTTGGAGACTTAATGTGATGGTTTAGCCAGTTTTTTTTTCTCTCTGATGATGGTGATGGGTTAAATGTTGGTTGAAATGAAACGCTTGACTAGAAAAGCTGCTTCTATGTACTCTATTTTTTCTTTTGTTCTTCATAAGGTGGGGATGCACATTGTTTCTTTAGACTGAGGCATGGTTAAATCAAAACGGCTAGCGTTCTACATGCATCATTTAATGGGTGGAGTAGCATTGCGCTAGATTTATATTCACCATTTTGTTTTCACATAGCCTTCGGCTTAGGATATGGTCGCAATATTCCGTTTCTTTTTAGTTAGATTCAAGCAAGTATAAGGGAAAGCAAAGCACTTGGGTGGAATGGAGGAATCTCAGCCTTAAAGAGATGTGAGATTTTCAATTCACTCCGACAGGAAGGAATGGCAAGGCATTTGACGTGGATATTGTGTTACATCCATTTAATAAAGCATCTCACGTGCTGGTAAAAAAGGGAAGAAACAAATGAGTTTTTTTAGTAGAAAATGTAACCAGGAAATACTCTGGCTAAGGAGGATATTATTACACTTTATATCAAAGTTGTGAATGACTCCGTAGGTACATTAGACCATTTCACCATATGAAAATCTGCGTTGAGTTGATGAAATGACATTTTGAGCGAGAGTGAAAGACGGAGTCTTTCACCGGGAGTGTAGCAGTGAGTGAGTGACTGACTGAAAAGGTGACATGACCGGTTATAATGGTTGTCTAAAAGAGTTAGGCAAATGGTATTGATCAGTGAAGCAGTAAGTGGGAAGGAGCCAGTGCACTGCCACTATGAAAGGAGCCATGTGGAGAGGAAAACAGCATGAATAGGTGTGTGTTCAGATAGGCGGTTGTTTAGAAGAGGAATGTGTTTCCGACATCCATATTGGTATTTCTGTAGCATAGTTTATCTTGCCGAGGTCTCCAAAAAATAAAGGCGTGTTTTCCACATAATAATGAAAAAATTGGTATGGGAAAACTTTTTAGATCGAGTTGAAATGTCTTTCTGCATTCTTCTTTATGTCACATTTATCTGAGTGGATGATGGTATAACGAAAAAGATTTCCTTTTCGTTGGGAGGGAAGAGATAGATGAATGGATAGGGTTGAAGAAGCTCATGTGTCGCGTTAGGAAAATGGGGTAAAAAAGTGATACTTTTGATGATACGGTTACTTTCTTCTAAGGAATAAAAATTGGACGGATATCATCGTTTTCTGGGGAGCAATTTCACGGCACATAGTGTAGATTTCTGTAGATTAGTGGGAAAGGTGTGGCTGTTGGTCCATGGCGTGTAATAACGGGAGAGTAATATTAGCAACAATTATTAAACTGGCTTCCCTTATCTACTTCACAAGTTGGAAGCATTAAGTTTTTAATATTTTCCTAAAGAATTTGATAAGATAAAGGGTTAGATAACTATCAGTCATACGTTAAGGCACGCTCAGCTCTAACTACTGCTAATGCTGTCGTTTTTGGGAGTATATTAGTTGGAGAAAGTGCGTTAATTCCATGTTTAAGGGTTGGGGTGATTTCATATCATAGGTTTTTAGCGCTTTAAAGTTATAAATGATCATCTTTTTAAATACTTTAAGCACCCATTCTGTTTCTTTACTCTGCTTCAGGTAGTGATATACTATAACTATGAGTGTGATACTAGTTTAACATGCTTGGAGAAAGTAATAGGAAAACTTCAGTAATAGGCAGCGACTTCATCTATTCCCTTATATTCAAGGGGAGTAAGGCGCAGAGAAGCATTTTTCCACTTGAACTGTGTGCTCACCAATAATGCCATTATTCTCTTATGCAGTGATGCTTCTCTGAGCAGACAATGGAGAAAAGGAGGGTTGAGTGAGGGAGAACGGATGCCAAAGCCGGTTTCAAGAGAAACAAATAAGGTGAAGAGGAGACTTGACGTAATGGGTATTATGTCGTTTGGTTCACTTTAGCTAGTGTGTGGAGAAAATGGTAGCAGGGTAATAACTAAAGGGTGAAGTGTGCGGGAGCTACAATTCTTTTTATATAATCGTTATGCTATGATGATTGTGCGAGTACTAACACCGTGAATATGTATGCTTTTCACTTTCTTCAAAAAGAAGAGCTTTGACTAGGTTTATTGCACGTGAACGGTCATGCATGAACTGGGCATTGAAACGGTGGGGTAGGCGTAAGCTTTGAGTTACGAAGGAGGCTACTTTAGCTCATTCCTCCGTTTTCCCGTAACTGTTATTGCTTTATAGGTGTACCTATTTTCGGTATATATCTATAGGTAGGTATACCGTGTCTGCATGTTGGGAAGTAGATTTAGAATTTAGGAAGGGTGAAAGGCGTGAAATACTCATGGTTCCATTTACAGACGTTGTAACAGATAGTGTCATTTAAGTGACACCTTGAAATGTTTGCGATCTTCTGGCATTCCGCGTTCTCTCCTAGTGAGGGAGATTGGAAAGGGGCAAGAGCAAGATTATGTATATGGTGTAGTACTTACCTACATGTATATATGTGAGCGAGCTCCTTGTCCTCGCAGTTGGTGGCGGAATACTGGTGGGGTCTTAACTTTTCTTATAAATTAGCCCATGAAAAGAAATTAAGTTTCGTTCGAAAGAGCGAGAAAGGAGAGAGTCGAACTATGAGCCTGGAAGAAGTTTTTTATTCTTTCTTACCATTCCCTCTGGCACACATGACGTCTCCCAGCATAAATATCTCTTGGTAAGGATGGTGCATTGACGTTGGCAGCTGGAGATGATAAGTAGAAATAGGATTTCCGATCTTATTGTTGTTGCATAAATTACTTCCTCTCCTGTTCGGTTGGAGAAATTACGTGAAATGAAGATATTTCAACAATTCCACTTCGGAATTTTGGCAATAATTAAATCAGCTTAAGAACAAAACATTTTCTTTACTTCAGCATTTGTTTCAAAAACTTGCGATAATATATAAAAGATTTTAGCCACTTATTTTAGTCCTCTCATAGCAGGTCTTGTTTCTCCGTCTTTGTAAGTATTGGAAGTACAATTAATAAGCTAATTGTGAGATATCTTGATGATCATCCTGACCCCCAAAAAATTAAGAATCCTTACATGTTACCTCTGTATAATCCAGTTGTTCCTTTATTAGTTTAAGCTCTTATTGACCAGCAGAGCAATACAGAAAACGTTGTTACAAAAATAGAAACTTTGTGTCAGCAAATGCTCAGACAATTAGCAGCTATCTTCTAGTTGTCCTAGATTTACATAAAAAACCCGTTTTTCGTCTCTGTTTTTATTAAAAATCTGAAAGTAGCGAACAGGCGAAATTCGCCATTTTATGCATATAGTAAACCTTTACATAACTATAATGAGTTTTATAAAATGGAATATCAAATCCGTGTCCTTTCTCCAGAAAGTGGCAAGAAGAGCGTATGATAAATGATGTAAGGATCGTCCGTTTTCAATTATACAAACACATAATGCGCTTTGCATAAAGAGAAACGAGCTTTTTGAATATTCTACGGAATCCTCATATTTTCATTAGCATCCTCAGAAAAATGCGAGAATTAGAAAGTCTGAATCCATTTACACTGCCCTTTTAATTGTGAGTGCTTTTTATACTTACCAACCGGTACATATTTTTATATACTCCTCTTAAACCGGGTATGGATATGCTCGGTTTGAATTAGGCTTTTTTAAGATTCGTAATATATGCATTCTGGTTTGTTCACACTTGATTTCCTCGGGTATGCATCTGTTTCATTTTAAAAACGGATAAAAATACTGAAAATTTCAGGTTCCACTCCTAGAAAAAGGCTTGGAATAAAAGAACCTAGAAAAAGAGAAAGAAGAAAAGACTCATTCGCATGTGGTGCTCACTTGTTCCCTTCCCCGCTCGTTTCTTATTACGTACATTATCCCACTTGTGTCTGTATTCCTTCTGGCAGAAAAGATGTTCATACGTAAATCGTGAAGTTTAGTAAAATAAAGGGAAAAAAGACCATGAAGGACCACTTTTGGGATGAATAATATTCCTGCAAGGAATTAAGATTTTTCGGATGAGAAAGTCAAGTTTAATTAGATTAGAAAGATGAAATGTGAGATGTCTTCCAAACTAACAGACACAGGAAAAGTAAATTCAAAAAGATTAAAGCATAAAAAGAGGAGACCTCACCAAGCAGGACATTATGTGTTTACTAAAGAGAAAATAATATGGAAAAAGATGTTGAAGGGAAGGAATACTGTGAGAGGGAAGAAAAACCAACTTGGGAAGCATGAGTTTGGAAAGGAAGGAAATAGGGAACGTCGCTCGCATCGCGTAAGTATTTCACTAGAAAAGGATGATGTACTGTAGGCATATCATGGGTATAAATGAAGTATATTTGTTAGATTCAGAATGAGATAAAACAAAGAATGGAGAAGTTACGATATTCTGGCTTTTTCATTCTCCTTCTTTCCGTTAGACTTTTTAATACTTTTGGAAAACATTTGGTGGCAGTTCCTATACGCGTGTGTGTATACCTAGCCAACTTATATATGAGCACTGACATAAGGGCTTGTGTGTCGCCTTAAATTATTGGCATGGATGGGAAAGAACTTTCTACCACTTGTACCTAATTTAGATAGTGACTTGACATTATAAAATATGGCCATTTGGTGAAAGTAAGAAAGTCTCGTTATATATTACTAACTACCATCTATACGATTTTTCATAGTTTTTGGGGAAAAGATTTTTCTATATCTATGCATTTTTCTATGAATTTTAGCCTTCTCCTAATATACCTAATATATGGAGAGGAGTGATAGTAATCTGAACCAAGACGCACATCTTTGATTACGTGTAGACTTTCTACTTTTAATAAACCTTTGAAGTGAGCTGGTGTTGATAATCAAAAGGAATGCAAGTCTTCACTGTTTACTTAGGAATTAAGGGAAGAAATGACTATGGTAAAATCAGAGATTTGCAAAATTTTGTACACGATAAATAATTGGAATTAGATTTGAAACATCCTGGCAAAAAATATTGGATTTTAAAAGAAATAAAAAAGTATTTCTACCTGCATCTGCCTGAACCATATAACCCGACTTTAGGTGTTGCAAATGATGTCTACTGTCGGTCATTATAACTGGAAAAATTGCTACGTATGAACCTGCAAAATGAAGATTGTTATTGTATTTAGAATGCACTGTTTTGACTATCTAACCTTGTACAGATTTTATAAGTTTAACTAGCTAGACTTCAGACTTACTTTTGGGATCCTCAAGATTTGAAGTTCATTCCAAAATCCGGGAGTGGCTGTTGTCCGGGCTTTAGGTTGGAACGGTTGTAGCACACAAACACACCCAAGTTTGGAAAGAAAGTTTGTAGACAACAATGCCAACTACAGCTGGTTGAAGGGGACCAAATACATAAATAAGGAAATTTGGCCCTGTTTCAGCCAGCTAAAGCTGAAGGCATTTCAAAACATTCTTTTATATTTCTTATCCATGTAAAGATGTAACCGGAAGGGAACTTCGTTGCTACCACTGCAGCGGGATTTGTCAGGAACGGAAAAACTATAAAATGAACAAATAAAATTATTAAACATTTGCATTGCTTCCAGTAGGTCTTCTCAATCTATTAAGGTGATTAAAAGTACTGAAGTAAAATACAAAAGGAATTCTTTAAACGTTTAATAATATTTGAAAACGTCTACTTTACACTTTAATAAAGTAAAGTTATATATTGAATAGAAGATAAAACAGGAAAATATATTGAATACCTACATCGATCACGGACTGAACACAAAAAGTTTTTTGTAAAAGAAAATTAGTGTTACTTTCTCCATCCCATATACCTGTCCACGAATTTTTACAATACGCAATCATTCCGCTAGAGTAACTTAATCTGGGGAAAGTAAACGAAAAACTACACTTGTACATTTAGTTTATGCGTTACTTTTAACAAAGTTCCGTTCAGGAACGATTTTACTGATGATGTAGTCGATGGAGGTAGGGAAAGAATGTTACAGTAATAAGGAATAAAACACATTTCCCCTTTGTGGCCAACTTATGTGTGGGTTTTTGTGAAAGTTCAGTTTTCCCAATCGTCTGATTTTGTTCTCCCTTTCACTGCTTTTGTAATACTTGCTGTTGAAAGGATAAAATTTCCGTCAACGAATGCACTTAACATATACCTAAGTTTCGACCAGGAAACACATCGTTGTCCGTATACTTTGATCTTACGAAGTTTCCCCCTTTCCTTCTATTAGGATGATGACATACGTAGAAATATAAAGTATCCGAGTGAGTTTTTTACTTTTAGTGGAAAAGTTTCCTCATAAGAATGAGTTAGATGATGATGAGGGAAAACTTTCTCCGTGTGTAATGGAAAATGCGACGACAATGGCAATGGCATGATGATGATGCTTAAGTATTAATACTTTCAGGTGATTTAACGTACACAATTATTGTAATTATCTATCAGATCCACTTCTGTATTAGTACTCATGCAAATACGATTACTCGATCGTTCATTTGAGGTGAAGTAGGATCTGTGGTTTCTGATCTGTTTACGTTTGTAAATTATAGAACCAAAAGATAAAATATTTTGTCTATGCAATTCGAAGAGTACCAAAGATCTAACATTGGAACAGATAGATATTAATTTTTACAAAGAGAAATGTGTTTCCTCAATTTTTCCTGTCAGAGAAAAGCGTTAAAATTTACCGGGTTAAGGACCAGCAAAATGAATGTTTTAGAAGACATACTCGGTTCAGTTTGCATCTTATATTTTAACACTGTAGACTAAATTAGTCTAGTGAAGTTATTCATACATGCATAAAATATAGTTGCTTGTATGGAAAGAGGATTTTAACAGATGCTGCGGGTGTTGTAGTGGTATGATGCAGGTGCTACTTTGATAGCCAAAAAACCTTCGTTTGATATCATATAACAAAACTCCGCTTCCTTTCCGTATCCACGTATGGAATGAAGCACGACTGATGCAGAAGAATTTTGGTGTTTCTTTGGCCAAAAACCTTCCCTACATGAGAGTATTGATTTTTGTTGAAAAAAATCCCCCTACCGTGGAAAGAGAAAGTCTGTGAACGTAAGAACGTGAGATGGTTTACCCGTCTCTTTCTGGATTCCGGAATTCGTTTTGTTCTTGCCGCTAGTTAACTCTTTATGGCGGAATATGGGAAGATGATCTTATATCAAAAGTATATACCGATCTCCTTTCACCTTCCCCAAAATAAATGCTTTTCTTTCCATTTCAGCCATTTCAAAATTCCATTATAAGGAAGCATAATATTTCCTCAAAATTTGCATAAATATTGACATATTTTATGATCAGTACTTCCAGTTTCACTACTAGAACATATAATAACGTATTTTGTAACGAAATACAAACTAGCCTTAGTAAGTACTTGCGCTCCTTTATGCATTTTCTGAGGTCCGACTAGTTAAAAATTAATTTTCCAATAAGATTTTCACCACCACACCAACTGCAGTATAGAAAGACTTAAATTTGTTTTATAGCCAGATAGATCTAAAAAAAAATTACGACTAACTCACCATCTACCCCGTTGGAGTACACAGGGAGTCCTAGCCCAACCAAAACGTGTGTGTGTGCGGTCTACTTATACACAAGACTATCAAGGAAATCTGCGGCGGCCTAATAGCATAGGCTATTATTAGTATACATGAATAAAAAAGAGAGAAGTGCTTCCGTGCTTGAATTAACATTAGGAAGGTTGTGAAGCACGTGACTGTTTTAAATTTAGCTAATCGGGTTGAGCAATTTCAAGTGGATGTGGGAGATGTGTAGTACACTACACATACCATCTTTATTTATGAGCAACGGGTGCTAAGTTTCAGCGAAATATTTATTCCAAGAACTGTTACCTTAATTAAAAGGACAAGTTGTTCATTTATGGAAGGGAACATGATATTTATTTTGCAATACGAAATGAAAAGCAGCGGTACTATAATAATATTAGAGTCAGTACCTATCCAGATTTAGGGACGGAAAGTAACTGGAGATGTTCCACTGTTGCAAACTTGATTTATACCGGTTAAGTACTTTGATGATGCTAGACATAAAACCACGAAGCCCCATTCAGTAAAGAGAACAATGAAAGAAGCAAATGTTACCAGTAAAAGTCAGAATTTGGCATTTCTTCATATCCTCTTTAATGTGCTCCAGATTCTTGTCAGGTGGAGAAAGCTTGGATAGTATCCCTTTTTTGAAATTTTTATCCAATCAAGAGTAATGGATAGATTGAAAAAAGAAGGTAGAGTAGCAGTTAGTCGGAAATTTCCCACCTGCACACGAGAGGCAGTCACTTTATACAATCATATATATAAAAGAGGTTGTCTCTGTAGAGGTGAAAGTATTTAAAAAAAAGCTAATATATGTAAATATGTAAAAATATGTAAACTGTATTAGTTATTTTTGAGATTATACACCGTAATAGCACTGGTGCACTAGGCCACTTGGATAACATAACTGATGTGAGCGTAGTGTGTGTAGTATTAATAGTAATGTAAGCAATTATGTATGTCTACGTTATTGCGATCAACATTTCTGTAAAATATACTTATGTACAAAATACGGATGGAAATTGAAATTGGTTTTTTAATTGTTTCTAACTAAATGATTTATTATTATGTGTTGATATACTACGCTTGTTTTTGGATTCCACTTAAGACATTCCATGTGGGCAATAATTTACTTGGAATTCTTTAGTGGGACATATTCACTGTCTGATTCGTCAAGAGTGTTATGTTCTTGTGATGTATTTTGTCGTATTTGATGTTTGAATTTTGTTATTTAAAGCATTGTTTTTAAACGTCTTGGTTTATTACGTTAAAGAAACACACCAATCAAGAGAAAAAGAAAGAACGGGGTTGTCTGATGTGAAAGATTATTTTTAAAGCGTTGATTAAAAAGCAGTAAAAGTATATGATGTGGAAGATGAAGCTTGAAAGAGTATTTGTGTTTGGATATTTCTTAGTAAATATTTAACAAAAATCACTTCACTGATTGCACAAACAATAGAAACAACCTTCAAATAAGAGAAAAGTTTGAGAGGAAAGAGAAATAGAAAGAGAATAGCAAGTGAGCTAGCGAAAAGTTGACAGATGGACAGAAAGCAAATCAAACATTGTATACTTGTTTTCAAATGCAATGATCTTCCGTCTGGGAGACTGACTGACAAGTCGACAGAATTAGTATGGCCTGGAAATGGCTTATAGGTATTTTTTGTAGGTAAAAATGTTTGAATAAGACTTTAAACATATTTTTATTATATTTTTTGTCTTAGCTGATGGTTGTTTTGTATTAACTATTGCATAAACGTAGGATATTATTATTATTTTTATTATTATCACCGGCCGATGCGAGTTCAAATTTTTGAGACCAGTTGTTTGGCGATGGATGAGAGGAAAGTAACGGGAGGAACATACGGAGAGCAGCTATTTTTAGTGCACTGTGTCGGGTTGCTGTACGAATTCGGGTATGGTGCTGTGTTTAGGGAAAACTGGCTCGTTTCTATATTTTTTGGAGCAAGAAAGTTCGGATGTGGTCGGCCATCTCGACTGTAAAGATGCAGCAGTGCTGAGCACGGAAACAAGTGAAAGAAGCAAACCGAACGAACGCCAAACCTGCATATTATTATGTATGACAGAATTTTAGGGAGAGAAAGAAGACGTTCATTTCCAAGCATATTACAACATTGGACTGTTTCCTGCTCTCGCCCACGATGAGTTCAGCGCATGTCGGGGTAATAAAAAATTGCTTCTTCTCACTGCTTGGCCCTTCTTACTGCATAGAGGAGAGAAGAATGAGAAGTTCCTGTTTGCTGGCTACCGAACAAACGCACGTCCATTCTAAAGTCAAATGCCAGTTTGATCCTTATTCACCTGCAATCTTTTCAAGCAGTTTTTTTTTTCTAGCAAGAGTTCAGGCCAGAATTGCAGCTTCAGCATCACTATCATATCAGTATTAGTATTATAACGAAGGAAGTTCCATGTAAGTCTGTACTCTTAACAGTTCTGTTACAAATAGTGACTTTTATAACTTTCATTTTTGCTATCTCATCGAACTCGTCTATCAAGGAAATGTGCGGGTTTCACTTGATAAAAAGGGAGGCATGCCGTACGTATTCTCCAGAGCAGATATCTCTGCTACTTCCTCTTCGATTTCATTTAAAAAGTAGACTCATTGTTATGAATAGTGATACATAAAATGAGATGAGGCTTATGAAGCTGAAACCAATATGGATTATATCGTTGGCTGGATTCTGCTGTGCTCAGCCACGCAGCTGGATTTTATTTTATCATAATTTTTATACAAAAAAAATCCAGTCAGCCACAGCGACTTGGACTTTCACTGAAAATGCAGGCATGGGAAAAGAGACTTTGTGGATTTAATGGTGGCAATTTTCTCAAAATGAAAGATTATATTATACGCAAACACTATTGGGCATCATAATGGTGAAACTGTTAATTTTTCAAAGGGGGAATCACTGGAATGAAAAATGAACGAAATGAATTCTGTTTTAATTTATTCGTTATACCGTTTAGTCGTTATATGTATCTGTACCATCGCTATGTACATAACTATTGACGTACAGAAACGAATAGTCAAAA
>JAQGAI010001248.1:0-15424 GCA_034696905.1 Lepidocyrtus violaceus | reverse complement strand
GGATTTTTTTTTTTGAAAACTATTTATTTGCGATGAGGAGGAACGGGGATCCGTATACCACTTTCACTCTACGTTTCTTTTCCTCGGGATGGCAGCTGTCCCTGTAATCAGCCATTTCCAATCTTGCAGTATTCTGGGAGAAAATTTTAATGCTTTTTTTTTGTAATGCATGCGTAACTGGGGCATATAAAAATATTTTCCTGCTAAATTCTTCAACGTGGTTCAGTTTTTCCCCAGTATACCCAACTGATGTGTATAGGCTCAAGTATCATGTCATTGTGAAGAAATATATAAACTTCCCCTAATTTGGAGAGAACGGTATAAAGCCGTGATGTGTCCAGCACCGGGAGTCTACTTTCACCGCTCTCTGTCCGCTCTAATAAGCTGTTTAAGCTGCTGGATGCAATTAGATATGTCATGGTAAAAAATTTGAAAAGTCAAAATAACTCATCCTGTCTATTTTCTCAACCCTCACAATCAAGGTGAACTGTTTTATACAAAATGATCTCAATATTTTAATTTATTTATATGATGATCACATACGCAAACATGCAACATTTTTTTACTCATCTCAATTTATAACTCGACAATTTTTATCTACAAATTGGTATAGGCTAGCTAATATTTTAATTATTTCATTAAATAACTTACTTCCTAACTTTGTTAATCCTTCAAGTTTAATCGGTTATTACATTTTTCAATCATACCACATTCATTTCCGAATTAATTTGACAGAGTATGTTAATATGTATTTAATATTTAAATAATATTTAATATTACTATTATCACTTTCCAATTTCATTGCATGCATCACACTTCACTCATCATCATCAGCTCCTTTAAAAATTTAACCTATTTTAGATTTAACGTACACGCGTAATTATTTATAATTTGTTTATTATTTATGTAAAGCTAATTATTCTGACGTTGCACGCACTCTCTCGATTAAATGTAACTTTTATTTTTTTTTTGCAATTTCACATGGAATGTGTACGTAGTAAATTGTTGTTTTGCATTTGTAAAAAATACATTCTAGTTTTTATCAATGATTTATGGAAAACATGTTATCATATTGTAGAATGCACTATAACTAAATTTATTCTGTTGTATATCTTCCCTATTTCCGTTTTTAGCTCTCCTTTCACCTTGTCGATTTCGATTTATTATTGTTCCAAAGTTTTTATTCCTTACGTTTATGAAAAGGACTTGAAAGTGGTTAGCAAGTATCATTTGTTTAGCTTATTTGATTTGGAAAACGTGGAAGAAGGGGGAAAAGGATCAGAATGGACCCAGATTATTATACAATTTACATATAATTTGGAGAGAAAGTTCAAATTCAAGTACGCGCTACCCGTTTTTGAGGAGAAGTCTTCCAATCGAAAGTTTTTGATTTTATTCAGTAAAGTATTTTTTTTCAGGTGGGGTTGTCAATTTTTTTTAAAGATCCCTTTTACTAGTAATTTAAGACATTTGACAGTCCCCCGGTCCCGTACTGGCATCCCTAACTTGCTGTTTAACTTTCTTGCTGCATCTCCTGATGAGACTTCTACTCCTCGGCTTGTTCCTGTTAGTGAGGGCGCTCTCTTCCGTGAGAAACTGCTGGTACGTTCCTGCGCTCGGGCTGGTCGGCGTTTTCGGAGGAGTCCCGTGATGATGATGCATTCCGTACAGACCACCAGAGGCCGATGATGAGGAGACACCAGCTACTGGGCTTCCACTGGCTGTGCCGCTGCTGCTACCTTGCATGGAAATGCTTCCACGGGTTAGTGCTGGGGACTTGGAACCAGCGTGAGCACTCGACCTCCGCTTCAAACCTGCATTATCATCGTTTTCGAAAGAGAGTTTGGAGAGGGCCAAGAAGCCCCGGAAAATGTCCCGGATGTTCATGTCCTCTTTTGCTGAGCACTCTGCAGCTTTCACTCTGAAAGCGGATGCATTTTTTTTTTAAATAAATTTGATTCGTTTTTTTTCCTTTGAAGTCTTAAGTTTCAAACGTTTCCAAGAAAAAATCAACTTACTTGAGCGATGGCCAGCAGCACTCCAGCCAATCCGCAACCTCCTCCCCGTGAATTTCCCGTTTCTCCGTAGGCAAATCCATTTTGTTCCCAGTGATAACGATCGGCGTGTCCTGGAAGTCCCCTCGCTGCTCCTGGATCTCATCAAAAAACACCTTGGCCAGCTCAAAGCTCTCCCTGCTAGTGACAGAGTAGACGATGAGGAAAGCATGTGCAGTGGCGATGCTCAGCCTCCTCATCGCCGGGAACTGGTGGTCCCCTGCCGTGTCCAGGATATCCACTTTGAGGGTCAGCGAACCAAAATCATACTCATGGCTGTACAAATCCTCCACAGTTGGCTTGTACTTGTCCGTGAAGGTGTTGAACAGGAAGCGCTTGACTATGGCCGATTTGCCTACGTTAGGCCCTCCCAGCGTCACCAAGCGGACCCGTTCGTAGTCGCCCATTCTCGTGCGGTGGCAGAATATAGCAACCGACTCCTGTTCTGGCTGTAGTGTTGCTCCTTTCGTCTCTTCTTCCACCCAGCCAAGACGTTGCTCACATTACCTGGGGAAGAATTTAGACATCATAAATATCAATTCAAGCGTTACGCATTCACGTGCCAAGCCAAGGCTGCCATCACCCCGAAACTAATGCAATCCCTTTCATCATTATTCCACCGACTGATGTGACAAAGGTATAAACACATACTCCAAAATTCAATCAAAAACAGTTCACTACACTTTTCCCCTTGAAAGCCCTTTCCTCTCCTTTTCATCCAATTATCATCAGTCAGAAATAGATCGTTTTAAATACTGACGTAGCCCTCCGTGAAATTCCGTATCACCCAACCACCACCACCTCCTTTTCCCTTAGAACATTTCCAGAGAAAAGGGGGAATAGGATTACCTAAAAAAGATTTTCACTTTCATCAGCATCATCATCACAAAGTGAATGTCAGAAATGTTCATTGTCTCCTACACTCAACCTAGTTAGTATCGACCTTGGGAATGTGAAATAAATAAAATGCGATCATGCATCCATCAACAAGCAAAGGGAAAGAAGCAGCTTTTTTTATAAAAAAACTAAAGAAAATTGTCGCATGAGCTGTGAGGATAAATCAAATGACCTGAGCGACATCCCTATTATCCTGTCAACAAAGCCATGTACTAAAAGACGATCAATCAGAATTTCCTTTTTAATACTTCCGCTAATAAATGTTGTGTATTATTCCTCGACAGTTTTCTCACAACAAACCTCCCATATTTACTAACTGCATTCAATTAACAAGAAAAAACTTCCGTTTCCCCAAAGTTGTTTGCGAAACAAGAGGAAAACCACAGCTCAGGATATAATGCTCCCTGCTGCACTGTTCTGTTTATGTTTCTGGATCGATAATATATGGGGAACCCGAAACGAGAAAAAGGTATGACATTAGAAGGGTAAAGAGAGATACCTAGGTGGGGAGAAGTCGGCTGACGGCGCTTTGTTGCTTATGATGATGATAGTGAAAGCGCATCACATGTAAATGAGAATGAAAAGCTTTTGTTTATAAAAGGAAGTAATTTATTAAGTGCTTTCCGCATCCCTCTACGCTCCAGCTCCCTGCTATGTCCTATCCTATTTCCCTGCCAGAAGAACAGATTTTTTTATTATTATTATCACTATTATGCCCGACATGAATGAAGGGGGAAAGCAAAAGCAAACAATTTTTGAAAGACTGTGTGAGGGAAGGAAAAAGATAGTTTTGGTTGTGTGGAAGGAGGGTTTTCAGAAGGCTTGTGCCAATATACTTAAGCTGATTTTTTTCCATTGCTAGCATTTCGTTTAATGGAGTAAAATATGGACTCCGGTATCCTCTTCGTCGCATCAGACACTATTTGCAATCGGCTACCTTCTTTTACTTTGGTAAAACGTTTGATCTATATTGCTCCCAATTTCTCTTGTAGAAAATAAAATAAAAGATGGTAGTAGGTCTGACCGACGACCTTTTGTGGCAAGGAATAGTATGAGACTGTTTAAATGGCTTGGAACACGCAAGAAGATGACGATGATGATGACGATTTTGTTGAATGAAGGAAATTGTATGGGGTGGATTTTTTTTTATAAAAGTAGTTTAGTAAATTGATATGATTTGTGTGTAGGATGGGGTTAGAGGGGAAATACGGAGGAGGGCACGTGGGTATCAGATTTTTTTTCTAACTTTTAATTTCATATCACTTTTATGTGATTCATCAGCATCAGTCTCGTCACTTAAGGTGTGGTATTGCTTTCACTGATAAAATAGTTTTGTTTAGGAAATGTAGCTTGGGTTAGAGTTTCTTCAACTCGAAGAAGGTTTTAAAGTTTTTAAATCATCTTAAGTGGGTTAGGATCAGTTACGACTACATTTTAAGTGGAACGAGTAGTTTTACATTTTTTCCTGGCTTTTAGATTTTGTTGATCAAATCTATTCAAAATTTATTCAAAATTCAAAACTTTGTTGATTCCTCTCGAGGAGATTATAGGGTAAGTAGCATTTTTACGTGGAAGTGTACAACTCAATCTTTACGTCACTTTATTAAAGTGGATATCCCTTTAGGGTGAAAGGTGAAATAAGAGCAAAAATAAAGTCAACGTTCGGAATAAGATGCTCCCTCGTGAGTTTCTGGTGATGTGCGTGCCTCCAGAGGTACATTACTCGGATGATGAAATAAATAGTATTCCGTGTTTTACACCTTCCCAAATATTTACATGTGATGAAGCTAAATTAAAACGAAAGGTTTATTTCTTTTGTTGCTTTTTACTAGGGCTGTTACTAGAGGTGGCTGGGGTAATAAAAACATGGGATTGCTTTGTTGTCTCCTTTTTCTATGATAAATCCGAAAGTAATACACTGGAATGACCGTACAATGGACCTGCACACGCAAAAGTAAACTATATTGGAAGTGCTGTAGGAGAATTTCACACACAAATTCCTAAAAGCAGCCAATTCCCTTCATCACCTCTCTCCGGAATAATGAGTAATTGGAACTTTATTTACGGAACAGATTAAATAATTTTGGTGTTAATTTGATCGAAGACTGGGGTGTGCAAACTGTATAATATGGAACACTGAGTCCATTGTTTTCTCTACCTGCTTTCATCCGTATTCTAAACGCGTGTGGGTATAAAACAGAGAGAAAAAATTGGGAGGGATGTCGTCAATTGAGGGATAGAAAGAAATTTGCGAAAACTTTTTTTATTGCCAAGTTGGACATGAATTTTCACTTAAGTGGAAAGAGACGGACTTGACTTGTCAGTGAGTGTGATACATACACTTTAGATATAATGTAAAGCTATTTTTTTCTGAGAGTATAATCGGAGAAGTCTACATCGCATATGCACCTATGTGAAATAAAATGTGGATATTTTGGACTTAATTGGCTGAGAGCTAGTTTAGATTTCATAAGTTTTTGCAAAAAAAAAACGAAGGTGAGTTAATTAATTTTTTAATTAAAAATATTTTACTCCTCATATAGAAGGAAAAAGGATTATATCCACAGGATTTCATTTTACGCAATGTGCATCCATCATTTTAGCACCGAAAGCGCTGTACAATGGACGGTTACTATTTCGAAATTCCATAACATTCGATAATAGGCACTTCCCACTAATATGGATTAAACCTGTTATGATATGATGAATGGCTTTATTCTAAAATCTTGTTCCCTCTGGAGAAGAAATCAATTGAGATTTATTTCCTCTTAGGATTTCACGCTCCCCTTCACACATACATGAAATCTTGACTAACGTACGTATTTCTGATTTAATAAAGTCCAGAGAGTTTTGGTAATGAAATCATATGATTATATTATTAGCAGTTTGTCCGCTTCGGTAAACAGGGAATCAATATCAAGTCTCTAATCAATAGCTATATAAATTCCCTGTCGAGCTTTCCCTTTCTGTTCTCCATTTCCTATATGGAGTGAAAACCGATCCCCTGATCCATCACCATCATATCAACTTCCTTCTTCGCATCACTGATTTTTCTTGCGTGTATTTTAGCATCGCTATATCATATTACTACTATTTTATTTGGTTTTTGGGTGGAAAATGAACAGGAGTTAGTATGAAGTAAGTGTATAGTAGATTGAATTTGAAATGGATGGGAGGATTCGCGGAAATTAATTACGGGCCGGTGATCAGCATATCATATCTTATTGATTTTTGTAAGATATGAATGGAATAATATAAAAGGAGATTGGATTCTCGGAATTTTTATTAAAAAAATTTAAGACCCACCAATACAAAAGAAGTGTGGCAATAATCCTCAACCTGCCTGGGCACCATTATTCCGTTTTTTTTTGTTGTAAAGATGGATATAGTAACAGAATCATTTTTAGCTTATACATACTCGTTTTTTTAATTATAGGGTGTCTATTGAAATAGTTTTTGGGAAGCAATGTACTATTCCATGTAACATGATCCTACAGCTTTTGGTTTCTCCGAGAAGATATTGGAAGCCAAAAGAAGGTTCTAGCTGGAGTAGTGCAGGTAGGGAATGCTTTTAGGAGTATAAATCTTTTGAAAGTGAAAGTGTCTTGGCGAAAGGTATGTAATTTGATATCCGCCACTGTTTGGGATGTTGGTAGGCAAATTTTCAGTTGGAAACGTGGAGTTGCATGGAAAATGGTAATCAACTAAAATGCTTAATAATAGTCTAGGAAAGGTCAAACCTAGAATATTGTAATTAATCGGTGGAGTAGACCCCGGATGATCTAATTAAATTACAATTTTACCACATGCCAAACTTACAATACAAAAGGGTATTCTTATTTAACCGTTTACCAAAGTTGAAAAAAGAATTCAAAATAAAAAGTGAAAGCAACACTGAAAACTTACTGGAGGAATAAAATGGAGGGAGAAATTGAAAACGTGACGGAAGTGTCTTTCGTAATTTAAAATGGGATGTCAGTTATGTAGTAACTAATTTTTGGCTCCATAAACTACTTTCCTGCCGGAAGAGACGCTCACATCCAGCTCATTCAGTTTACTGTGTACTGGGCAGCAGGGAAATCATATCCCTTGTCATTTTGGATTCAAAGAGTTTATACTTCCGGTTTCGTTCCATGCATATTATTCTCCTTCACTCAGAACGAGCTCGAAATGAAACTAGCTTTTCTCGTTGGAGAATTATGGTAGAAAAAAAAGCTGTTTTAGTGGAGCGGAACAGAGTAAAGACCAGTTGGGTTCATCTCTATAACATCATCATCTCGGCCGCCACTCCCATTGAAAGTATTTTCACTGTACCACCATCGCAGTCCAGTGAGAACTGGAAAAGGGGGAAAATGAGCTGATTCCAATTATTTATTATTACTACGGAATATAAAAGCGCATGGAAAATGAAGAGAGAAAGCTAATCTTCCTGACATTTTCGTTTACTCTACAGTATAGACGTTTGCATAGAGAAAGAGAGAATGAGAAAACTCATCAGCGGAAGACGTACACTCATAATGAAAAAATGTTAACAATTTCTGTGTAATAGGTACGGCTACAACTACACACTCTCGTATATTGACTGTTTTGTTGTGGTAGCCAATTTCCTCGTGGCCAATTTAATCCTAATCTTCTTCCACTTTAACTACATTATTACCATCAAATCCAACCCCACGCACACATATATCCGGGGAGAGTGAGAGAGGGACGCAGACAAACTTTCATTATTAGCTGCTTCCATTTATTTCTACATTCCAACTCTCCCTCTCTCGTTCCATCTACTTTGTTCTGGAATTAGAAAATGGCTTGATGGGATAATGGATATAAATGAAATAGAGAAGAAAAAAGTGGATAAGTGGAACGGGATAGATTTGTTTCTCAATTTCCCCATGCTTGTTAGCAAAAGAATACAATCACCTTTGCTGTTTCTGGTACGGGCAGGTTTTGCCGATATTTACACTGCCGTGCAGAATTGAAGAAACGCATTTGTGATAGATTGGCTTGGATTATTTATAAACCCGTGAACAAGAAATGAAGCAGTTGTCACCCACTTTTTTAAGCATAATTTGAACTTTGAACTTATTGAGTTGCTCATAAATTAAAAAGTTTAAAAGGAAACTTCGGCTCGTCTCCATAATCATCAGCTTGATTGAAACAGTTTGAGTATATATTTGATCCTTTGACGTATGTGTAAATAAACGTTGTCTCGTACGTCTAGCTGGTTACTGTTATACTGAATCAATAAAAAATAGTTCATATTATATAATGTACACAAGCATAGATATTTACTTTCGTATCTCTCCACGTATTTGACCAAGTCACAATATTCCAAATGATAACTACACCCGTAAGGAAGGATGACTGGTTGAATACATTCCACTCACATTTCCCCAACGGGAAGGAGAACCCCGATGAAGCTGTGATGTTGATGATGATGATGATCAAACACACAATTTTCCGTCAATTTCCCGGAATTGTTTAAACAAAAAAACGGAGCAAACAAAAAACAACTCTTCAAAGGCATATTAATTTTGTGTTTCCCCTTTGACAATTTTTTTTCCCATCCTAATCAACTCATCAGCTGAAGTTTGAATTGAGCTGGAGCTGACAACCAGTATTTATAACTGACGTTTGAAAAATAAAATACAAAAAAAAAATATATTTTTATTTGTTCAGAGGAGGGAAAGTAGTTTGGCTTTCACTTTGTTGTACGAAATGCTTGACATCATCTGCCACACTAAATGCCAGGGACTGTACTTTTCCATGTACTGCTCCGCTGCTACTTTCAATGGAGGACGAAAAGAGCTACGAACCATATGGTTCGTAGCTCTTTTGGAGGACGAGTACAAAACAACAGTAGTGGAGGAAATTTAGGAGAGTTTGAAAGTAGCGATGATGTTCGGATGTATAGTCCATGCTCACAGTGATTAGCAGCAAGGCTTGAAATTGCAAATTCCAGGAAATCGTTCGGTTTTTGAGTGTCAGGTGCTGGAGGATATATAAAGACCCTGGTAAAAGCAATATATAGTTACTAGTTGAGGGAGAAAATAGCAGCTTTATTCCTCTTCATCATTATCGGGATGATCGCATGCGGCTGGTTATGTGACTAACCAGATTACGCTGCTCTGTGGAAGTTGGCATATAGGAGGGAAAGTTCTATAGGTGTTTGTTCGTGATAAAGAGAAGATTATGATGGGAATTATGATGGAGCTGCTGAGCAGAGGGTTGCTGACTGTAACCAGAGGAGAAAGACGTTTCAGGAGTTGTTAGGCAAGAAGAAGATTGAATTGCAGTGGGATGGTTAGCGGGGATATTTAGGTAGCAGAATTGGATACAGCTTGATCCAGTTTTTTTTTTCGGGGAAAGTTTTTGCTCAACCTTTCACATTCAGTGGAAGTCAATTAAAAAGTTGTGTGCAATAATATACAGAGGCACAAAATTTCCCTTTCAACATTTTGGTCTCCACATGAAAAAAATGTGTGAGGAGGACAATTTGAGACCACAAAAGAGAAACACAACAATTCCATTCCAAACATTCAGACATCCATCCGCTGCTCTTCTCCTCCGGTCAAATTGTGCAAGACTCGTGTAAAGCTGTCCCCTTGTCACACCAACTAATTATATGTATATTTTTTTTCATCTGAAAGGAGAGAGAAAGTCAGAAACCTTTTTTCCCTTTCACACTACAACTCTCTCTGCTTTCTCTCACTCAGATACACATTTTTCTCTCCATTTTACTTTGAGATAAATTGGTTTTGGTGTGCTGTCACTTTCCTTCTCCCCGGCTCCATTTCTGTTTTTGTCAGCGGAACACGGGAGCGCGGCGCGACATCAAAGAAGGGAAAGGAGGATAAAAACATGGTGTAAACTTGTATTCCACAGTTGACAGTGAGGGAGTAGGATTTTTTAGTATGTATTTTCTGGCTTTATTCTTAAGGTGGATTAGCGGCTTAATGGTTCTGCTGGACAAGAATAAGAATGAGTTTATATGCGGTTGCATTTCTTTTCCTTACTTTCTACTACAAGAAGGATGATGGCAGTAAGTACACATGTGGCTCATGGATATAGCTCTCTCCAGCAAAAAAAAATAATGGCAATGGTCGCTCATTAAACAGTATTGTAGTTGCAGGGATAGAGGAGGGCAGGCAGGAGTGACACGATATACATTCTACTATTACCGGGTCTCACAGTCTCACTTCACCTTCCTCTCCACAGGGAAATCATTGCAAAAAAATAAGTACATAAACATACGCGCTCTCCTCTCTTCCTCAACCCAACAATTGACTTAATTCTATTGAGGAATAAAAAAACGAGAGGGGGAATAAGTCTCATACTAGATCTGTAAAATGATGGGAATAGTATTTACTCTCCGCAAACATTACTCTCTTATAAAAACTTGGTTGAGGTAATTCGAGGGGAAAGTTATTGACTTATTTTTCCGTTCAGAGGAAGATGAGGTTGGTTGGAGTAAGTTATACTTTTTCTGGAACTGAAATCCAATAGCGAATATATAGTGATATTGATGATGATATGGGAGGGGAGAATTCAGTTTATCAACTTATGAATGTCTGTCTCAAGTCAATTTTATTGTGGGGACGTGCTGTCATGGGGGTAGGTGCTAACTAAAAATATATTCGCACATATTTTTCAGTATGGTGGTATGAAGATTTAAGTTTTGGCGTTGGTGTGTCTGTGTCACGTCCCAATTTTCAGCACTTCTCTTTCCCCATCTCCTTTCTCCACTGTCATTTTCGTATGCGATGGATCCGCTTTTTATGGATGTTTTATTGCAACACACTATATTTCTACGTCGGTTTTCTTCTGACGGTGATGGGGAACGTATAAAAGCTGTTTGGTTGTGAGCTTTCAGAGGATACTTTCTCCGGTTAATAAATAGAACTAATAAAATACTCTCTCTCAGTTTCTTTTCTCATTTCAATATCATGGGGAAATAAATCGGATGGAAAAGGGGAGATAACAGCAGCTGAACTGGAAAGTAATGGATGGTTATATCTAACCGGGGAGGAATCTATTTCTTATGACAGGTCACGGTTTTGTGTGTTTTTTTTGTGACATGTTGGCTCAATAAAGTGGAACAGAGATTTATATACCTGCACCTTGTGTGCAGTTGTAAAATTGTGTCTGGGGAGGGCAGGGGACAGAAACTAATGTAAAATAATGAGTTTGGATATTGACAAGTGGGGTGATCCCGTGTCAGGTGGAATCAAACTGAACAAAGCTATGAGGGTGATGCGTTATATAATGCTTTGAGTCTGCTGTATATTGAGATAAGAAGAGAGTGTTTTTATATGTCGACATTATTATTATGTGATCAGAGAGGGGGGAGACGGGGAGGGAGGACGTGCTCTTTTGGGATGATTGCTGCTCTAACCTACTATTCAACAGACTTTTGATTGCAAAAAAAGTATCCAGTCTATTGTGTCTGTCTGGCTTTGATCTGGATATCTTTCTCTCTGTGCTCCACCCTCACCACAAACAGAAGGGGGATATCTTTTTGATAGTGATGCGACATGAGAATGAAACTAAAATTGGACGATGGGTTGATTTCTTTTAGTCAGGTGAAAATATGATGGGGGAAGGCTAATTTTTATGGAATGGGAGCTGGAATCTAGTGGGGAATTGGAGATGGGGATGGATGGCGATGGTCCACTATTTTATGCAGCAAACTGTATTCCCGACGGTGTTTGGAAGGTGGAGTTGATGCTGGACTATAAAATTTTGCCATAAAAAATACTCTATACGCAGTCTGCTTTGAACTTTACACGTTTTAATTATTTTAGTTTTGAAAGCGGATACTCTGGCAGAAGGTCTTCGTGTAACGTGATATTGGAGTTTTGAGGGAATATGGTCGAAGAGTTGGTTTATGTATGACTGGTAGGAGTAACTTGGTATGCATATATTATCCACATATTGTATTACACATGAACATGAGATGAAAATTGATGCGTGTTATCTGCACGTAATACTGGAAGTTAATCCATCTTTCGAGGGTATTTTATTATGCACTGCTATGAAAGTGGAAGTTAACTTTTTTAACGGTGGATTGATGAGAATGACCTGTCAGTTAAGAAATTTTGAAATTAGGTTTTAGAATTTTGTAATCCTTAGAATTAGATTGTAAATCGATGCGATGGGTATTTTGACTGGACTGTCCATTTTTACCAGAAACGATTTACTTTACTAGTCATTATCAGATTTAATTTGAAGTTTACACATTTAACACGTGATCCCCAAAGCTGAACAGTCATAAGTATGAAACAATATCCAATAAAAATAAATCAACGATGATTTTAGTATTAAAAAATGATGTATTAATAAACCTAATGTTTTTCTCAAAACTCAAGTCCAGTTCATTAAACCAGTCCCAGCAAATACATATGAGCCCGTAATAATGGACAGGGAAGTAAGTAATCCTCTTTCCCCCATCACATTTTCAACGTGATTTCCCTTGGGGCTCTGATCTGTCTTCCCGCACTGTTCTTGTGCCTGTCCATCCCCTCTGTATACACTCTCTATTCTCTTGTCAACTTATTTCCAACAACAAACTGACTGACTTTCTCTAAAAAAAACATATACATCCACTTCCTTCGTTTTATCCATCTTCCCATCAAAAAGAACACACAAAAATTTTCCTTTCCATCATTTTTATACGACGTCTGAAGTACCTCACATATCATTCCCCGCTGAAAGCTAAAAGCATATATCTAACATAAATAATTTCTTTTTACAAATCCCATTGAGTTCAATTTACTTCTTTGCGATTTCATTTTTTTTGTGAAGTAATAAAAAGGATAAATTTTCTAAGAGGAAAGAGTCGTCTACCTTGAAATAGTCATCATGCGAGAAATTCAAAAAGATTTCATACTTCTTGCATATATATCGAGTTCAACTTTCTTTTCGAGTAGAATGAAAAGTCTTGCATGCAAAATGAAAGCCTTCCTCTCCATCCATACCGTACAGAGAGTGACTTTAATGTACTAAGAAAACTAAAATATTGCTAAAAGGCTCTTGTCAAGAAAAATTAAGTTAAAATGAGTCAAAAAAAAGTTTTTTAGGAGAAAGAACGTACATGATATCTTTCGTATCATCAAAGAAAGGTAGAAAAAAAGGAGTAGTCATCATCATCCTGTTGGTTTTATTGTAACCACCTTTTATGATTTTACATGACTTTCTCAGAGTATATAAAACGTGTCTGAGTAGCAGAGAGAACAAGAAGGTTCTTTTTTGTTTTGCATGGAGTCTATATATGATTTCAACCTTTTGTCAAGCATCTCTTTTTTTTATAAACTTGGTAAGTTTCATCTTCTGTGCCTGACATCAAAAGCTGGAGGAGGAATAAAAAAAGGGAATTTGAGATTCATTTTCGTTCTAATGGAGTCTCTGGAACTGACTGGATGTGCTTCTTTTACTTCATTTAAACCTCTTGTTTCATTCTCTTTAGAGAGGTAGCCGGTTTTTCATATTGAATATAAAATGAAGGATGATGGAGAATAATAAATCAATCAAACAGACCATTCTTCTGAATGTCAGAAATAAGATATTAATTAATTGAAAAGTCACACACCCTTTTGTTCCCGATAATCAGGCTGGGAATTGCAACAAAGGATGTTCATCAGCATAAAATAGGTAAATTGATATAGAACAATCCGTTGCTTCAGTCTTTCTTCCGAGAAAAACGCGTGAGTGTGTGACAAAGAAACAATGTGTTTGCTTTCGATTCTTTCCACATTTCTTCCCAAGATCATATTTCACTCTCACACGCGCGTGACTTCATATTTTCTTCTCCGCTGACTACTGAGCGGATGGATATATTGAGGGGGATGTCGCATCAAATGTAGCATATCTTTATTATATGCAGTTGAGAGAGGAGACATGTATGGATCATAAGATCATAGTACTAGGAGCTTTCTTTCAAAACAAAAAAAATGACGCCGATGACGGAAAGGAAAATAGGCGCATCATCATAATCCGCATGCAAGCGGAAAATTATAGGGTTCATTTCAATAAGTGCCATCCCTCCAGTTTTGGTTATTATTATTTTATGAAAGACACAGGCTCGATGAGAGCAGTGAAGAGGTATAAAAAATATCACGAACTGCTTCTAATTTTGCTTTCCCACAGTATATCATGTAAAGAAGTGTACCATAATATCCAGCACATAAGTAGGCACTCATAAGAAACTGTATCGTGATTTCTTTCCATCATTCTTTCTCCACATAAAAGTGTACAGTCTATGATAGTAAATTTCGTAGGATGAATCCAGATTCCATTGCATGATGAGAAGTGTTTGCTATTCAATCTTATTCACACCACTCGTCGCGTATTCAATTTTTTCCCACGCTTTCCCTTTTGCATGCGATTAGATTTAGGTCGATTATTCCGTGTTGCTCATTGGATTTTAGTATTTGGCATGCTGGATTATTTTTGGTTTTCATTGGGCAGACTTGTTATCATTTGTTAAGGATTGTAAATATAGAATTATTGATTGGTATAGTAGTTATTTAATAGTAATAGTAGTATTTTACTATACTAATAATTAAATGGTAGTATAGTAATAAATTGTTCATTATTAATCGTGTTTCCTCTTTTATGACAGGAAGCGGATCTTTTATACAGTATATACCATGCGTTTTCTAACTGTTATAGTGTCCTACGAGCGTAAGGGCTTCAATATTTACTCAAGTACAAGCCAATATAATGCACTCTTCAAACAACTCAACAACAACAACGGAGAATCGTTAGATTTTGTATTAACGGGGAAGATAGGGAGAAGGACGCTGGAAGGTTAGGTTGTACCTAACAAGGAGAAAGAGACAGAAAGAAACTTTTTTTGTTGTTATTATTATTGCTGTTGAACATGACATGCTTCTGTCTCGCCGTCATCGTCTACTCATATATTCTTGGAATGGGATTTTGCTACTTTGAATAATTTATGTTTAGCTGTTTGCACTGTGCTTTTTAACTTTGAATGTTTGAAATCTTTGCTTTTGATTTGAACTTCAGAATTGCGTTTAGATGTTGATGTATATTTCGCGGTAGTTGTTCTGCTGTTTACTGAATAGAATTTGTACAATTTGTGCAATGATTATTCACTGCGTTCATCGGATTCATAACAAGTTTATGCTCTAGTAGATGTGTCTGCATCATTCATTTTTGTACATTTTGCGTGAAAAACTAAAACAAAGAGGGAAAACCTTTGGATTTTGAGATAATTTTGTGGTTATTGTCCTTGCCGGGTAATCCAAACAATTCGAAATACTGAAACTACTCTTTGATTACGTCAAAAAAAAGAAAATTGAAATACAGAAGAAAAAGTAGTTAATTTCCAGCAACAAGAGAGGCGAACCCAGCTGGAGACGTCAATTTAAACTTTTAGGAACTGCTGCGAGAAAGTTTGGACGGAATAAGAAGTGAAAGTTAAAAGTTTTTTTTTGGATAAACACTGTTTCCTA
>JAQGAI010001247.1:0-15432 GCA_034696905.1 Lepidocyrtus violaceus | reverse complement strand
GACAAGGACATGGACTTGTAAAAAAAAAACTTTCATGAATAAATAAATCTGTGCCAATCGTTATAAATATTTTTTAATTGTTAAACTTTGTATCAAAAGAACATGATCAAGTTATTGTATAGATTTGCACATTATTAAAGATATTGCTGAATTGAGAAAAGTGACTCTATTGTGTAGTTTCTCCATTATAATCATAATAGTACTTATAGTAATTATAATGATTGCTCAAGTTGGAGATACGAAGTTGAGTTGTTCAAATACTTATGCTAAAGTATTTCAAAAGTTCGTATTTTGCATAAAAGACAAACAGGCATGACATGAAATTAATAGATACATAATGCATTAGATAATATTTGGCAATCTCCATCCAATTTTAAGTGAGTGATTGCGAGTCGCGATGTAATTAAATTATTCTCTTTAGCTTCAATGGCCTTCGTTTTTACATAGAAAACGCAATAATGCTGTTAGCTAAATTATTATGCTAACTAACAATAGGTATACTTACCCGTTGAAAACTTACCGTTTCAAGAAATTAAGTTAGAGACGGGAGGGTAATATCACGATGGCTCTTATTACGCCAGTCATCCAACATTTATTTCCATCATACTAACTTGTACTTGGTATATATCTCTCATGGCGAAAAGATTTTTGTTCGCTTATCCTTTGAACAGTTTTCAGTGAGGACAGAGGAGTCACACTTGCTTCTTGTTTTTACTCACACGATGGTAATTTACTAATTACTTAGTTTTGGAGAGCTGCTTAAAATAATAATACACCGATAATTAACAATGGGGTCACAATAAACTGAGATTATTCAAGTAAAAATTGAAAGAAATAACTTTACAGTCTTTCGTGGTTCCAGTTTTATTTAAAAAATCTGCAGACTTGCCTTCAATACCTATGTCTGTGCGGCGAATTTGCCAAAATTTTACGATGAAAATCTGAGTCTCACTCTGCCCCATTTAACATTTTCTAGCATACCAGTTCATTCAATGCATCCTAAAAACAGCCAAAATATGTATGAGCCCAATACAAAGCATATTAGAGAAGAGAATGAAATCCAGATTGACAAGAATACTTTGTTTAACACCCAAAGTAGGTTAAAAAATGTAATTATAAATTGGTCTTAAAACGTTAGACTGGTAAATATTCCGGTAAATCATCAAGGATTATACAATAACGATGAGGTTAGGTTTTAAATCGGTTAGTTTGATGAACTGAGCTGACAGGGAAGACGTGTAACTAACCGATTTAAAACCTAACCTGACCCTCATTGTACAATCCTTCATGAATTAAAACCGGTGCATGTTACCTTTAACCTTAACCGTAGTATATTTATGTAAATTTTTTTAGCGGCTCCGACAGCAAATAATACATTTTCGTTTTCATTATTTCATCTTGTCGGGTCCTTTTTACGATTTTCTCATAAACCCAGAAAGAAACGATATAGAAAAGGTTTTAAATTGATAGTACTTTCAGACCACAGTTATGAAGAAAGTTATAATGGCATGCATGAATTGTAAGCATTTGCATAAAGGTACTTCTAAAAATAAAAGGTTTCCGTCATAAACGCGATTAATACAAATGAAACTGCATTTATTTTTTAATATGAAAAGTGATACATATAATTTATGTTTTACGTGTTATTGGAATACCTAGACTGAAATATTTGTTTGTGCCAGTGTAAATCACGCAAGGTTCCATGTATTGAGTGACGGCTCAACATAGATGATAAAGAAGATTGTTGTTTGTACCTTGAAATGAAAGCATATATTATGTACGATGTGGTAGAGAAAAAAAAAGTGGTAGGGACAGAGTCGATCACTTTATGACCTAATTACTGTGACTTTTATGAAAGAAGAATCAGAAAGTAGGCATTAAAAACATGGTTACAGTGCATTGTAATAAATTATAAATTACAACTTTGTTTGCCTTTTTCATTAACCAAGATTGTATCGAGTCCCTACCTCTTCTAGCAGAATTACTTTTAGATTACATGAAAAAGCAACTTATAATGAAGATGAGTGAGACGACAAACAGTTGTGGTGGGGGGGATAAAAATGATGACGATACAGCGTACATAAAGAAGAAGAACGTGGAAGGAGCAGAGACGTTGGTCAATTTTGATGAGACATACCTAGACGATACCACAGAACAAGATTGTGTTAGTGTTAGTGAGTTAACAAGAACCGACATCTCGAACTTGCCCACGCTGGTATACTGCATTATAAATTCTACAATGTATGTATAAAGAAATAAATTTATAAACTATTGAATAATGATTTTTATTAAACTATTTTTGCTGATGCGTGTCTAATTAGGTGTGGTTAACCGTACGCAAGTATTTTGATAATCAGTCCTACCTGAAACTACGACAAGTCAATCGGTACTATCGGAACCTGATGGACGAGTATGTCGGCATCATAGTCACCTTTAGCCCTCTTTCATGTGAGAATCATGACGCATTCCAATTCTTTTGTGGGGTCGCCATCAGCAGAGTCAAATTTATAGATGCTTCTGATGCTGTCAAGTTCAGTTTTACACGAGTCCTGAAGCATCCCAACTACCTGACAACCGTGTCCTTCGCTGGTCCGATAAACCTCGGGTTATTTCAAGCCATCATTTCTGGATGCCGCTTCTTGGAACATGTTGAGATTACGAATGAGTTCTTGATCCTGGTGCCGGTTGATACTACTGGGAACAGATATAACAGAATACTTCCAGGAGTCGACATTTTATCAGCAGTCGCTCCCACAACGGCTTATTTACGAGAATTGAAAAGTGTCAAGCTATTGTCGGATCGAAACAATGATATCAGTTTCAGCACGGATGCAGCCATCTCAATTCTTAGGGGAACGTATGCCCCTGTAACCTTGAGAAAAGTCGCCTACACAACCCAATTAAGTAAGGAAGGTTGCCTCACAAATGCACTGAGAGTCACGGCGGAGCTACTCGAGAACCATACAAAGTTGGAGGTGTTCCTGATGGGGTTTATCTACTACAGGTCGCTGCTCTACTCGGAAGCTGTACTAAATATGAGCGCCTTTTCGGACAGAGAAAGCATTGGCAACCGTAACGAGTTGGAATACTTGAGAAAGAGAATCACATCGACAGGGAAGGTCTTACAACTTAAGAAGATTGGATTGGCGCTCATCGACTGTAGACTGGCACTTGTTTGGCGTGATTTCCTGTACACACAACATCATATAGTGCATCTGTCTCTTACCCTTACTATTAAAGCGGGTACCTTTTCACAACAACTATTCAATTCCTTCGCGACTACTCTAAAGGAGCTAGCAATCCGGGGAAAGTTTGAGGTTCCTTTTGACGTTCAACATGTCTCAAATTGCGGCAATTTGAAAGGACTCAGCCTCCATGTTCTACAAAAAAATACTTCAGAAACAAACGAAAGTTGTGTCAATTTACCACAAGTTCCAAGTAACCTAGAGTCCTTGATGTTGTTTCACCTCGATGTCCATACGGCAGAGCTGCAAACTGTCATCGCTAAACTTGAAAAATTACAAAACCTCGTTGTTTTAGATTGTGGAGGTAATGCAGGAGAAACTGGTATCAATTTCGAATGTCTGCAACAAATACTTGACAAACGTAGTCTGAAATGCATTCTCATGTCCCGTTTTGTTGGGAATACCCGTGATGAGATTGCTAGCATAACGGAGACTTTAGATGCTCTATGCAAAAACCCCAGACCAAACTGGGAATGCGTCCTTCCTGGAACGTTCCAAGCGTACTACCTTGAAAACTCAATGGAAGGTTTTTGGAATTTGTTTGATGGTGTTACTCCAGAGGATGATGACGATTACGACAGTGACGATGAGTACGTCCCGTCTCTACCACGTGCATATGATTTGTGGAAGGTTATCGCAATGTCGGCTGATTCCAATGTCATCAAGTCAGAATGGATATCGATTAAGGACAATGGACATTGCATCTTAACCTACACTCTTAATAACTACATGGAATTCTGAATTCTGATGATATTTGTTTTAAATTTTTCGTTTTTATATTGAAATAAAAAAATCAAGTAATAATAAACACACAGAATAAATTAAAAAAATTTGTAATAAATTTTCACTACCAACCAGCCAGCCTACGGCCTTATTTAGAATAATGGGAATGCGACTAGAAATAACTATGGGAGAACTTAATTTTTCTTTACTGATGATGACCACTTCGCAGTACATGGGATCTGGTCTAAACTGTCTTACGGAACCCGGAAAAATTATGGTATCGTCGCGGATGGGCTAGTGGCTCGTGTAAGAGGGCGTCATAATATCGTTTTCATCTTACAGTTGTTGTAGTTTTATTACTTTAGACATAACATAGGTAGGTATCTTTTCCAAAACACCTTCTGGAGGAACTACTTGTTAGATGTGTCTCACATTTGATTAACCACAACGCAGTTGACTTCTTCAACTTTATTCTTAACTGAGCAACAAATAGACAGATCGATTAACAGTCTGAGTTTTACGTATTCAGATATTATAATTAATTACAACAAATATCCAAAGACAATGTTTTTTTTCGTCATATTTGATTCCATTTTTCAGTGTCATAAAAAGAAGGATATGGATTGTCAATTTTTTTTTTAAATCAACATTTCATTACCCAATTATTTGGGTAAACAAAAAATTCACATGATTAGTCACGTATGTTTTTATATGCTTCGTTTTACATTTTACAGCATCACCACATTCATTCACCTATCGCATTAACTCTTTCCCTTTCACAGTGACACTGTGAGACATCTTTGAATTGCTTTGTTGACTCGGGCATTGAAATGTATACATAGTTATAGTGAATGCAGCTTTGAGTAATAATAATAATACTGAAGCCACACCACAGATATGTATGTGAGGATTTGGAAAAAAATACAGATATGGAAGAGCAAGTCTGTGTCTCATAAGTTTAAACAACAAAATGTTACAATATCCACTTTATGTTATAGCCTACAGTTTATCACGATTCAACAGCGAAGCTTTGTCGGCTGCATCAATGAACCAGTTTTTGACATCCCCATCGTATAATGTAAAGTGAAACATGAAGCATAATCTGGATATCAAAAAGCTGCACTAAAATGAACAGAGAGAAGGTCACAGTCGCAACAACAACATCGTTATTTGTGTACAGTCATGTATTAGCAAGAGCCATAAACCAAGCCAGGTTCCTTACAACACTTCCATAATTGTTAGCTATTACGCATCCAAAATACAACATACATACATACATCATTTACAATCAACGTTCGAAAGTTTTTAAATTTTTTTGAACCCATTATCTGTTTTCTTTGTGCCGGCATTGGATCAAATGGAGATGGCAGACGGGCACTTCCCAATTGAAGATCTCCCATTGGAGGTGGTTAAATAATTATTAATCAATAGTTTCATAATAAATAAACATACTGCTTGTCTAAAGTTTGCATAAGTGTATATAGTATTTATTTGTATACGAAATCATTGTATTTCATTTTTTTTTCATAGATTTTCGAAAAAATATTGGGATGGCTGGGGGAAGATGACCTACTCCGTGTACAAAACGTAAGCCTTCGTTGGCGTAAAGTTGTCGATGAAAATGTAGGACTACTGGTTAAACTATCTTCTGTGTTGGTAATGGAAAGGCCACGTACACAGAGTATCCACGTTAGAGGCCTGAGGATTATTGCGGAGATGGGGGTTCGCCAGCTCATAATTGGCGAGGGGTTTGCGGGACTGTTGCGTTACCCACCAATGCCCATTCCGAAGCTAAAGAGGGCAGTCATGTTGAATGTGCTCCACATAAAAAGCCTTGTACACCCGGATATTTTCCATGAATTGACAGCACCCTCCAAACAGATCGAGAGCTTCAGTCTGACACTACCAGTCCTTCGATATGTACCGGTGGGCGATTTGAAACGGCTTGGATTTTGCCGTTTGGTTCACCTCTCCATCGTTTCAAATGGTCACTTTGAAATGGATGACGAAATTGGAGCTCTTCCAAAATTACACACATTGCTGACTATGAACTGCTTCCCGAGATTAAAGTCATTAGAGTTACAGTTTCCGGTTGAGAATCCAGCTGATTTGGATATGACAGAGCTCGTAATTAAATTCATTTTGTTTCACAATACACTGGAAAAAATATTCATTACAACTGCCATTCGTGAAACGTATGAGGAGGGTGAGAAAGATGATGAACTACTTTCTACTCTAATAACCAAGACGAAAGGGACAGTAGTGCGTAGAAAAGAAGAATGGCCGCCGTTGATAAAGGTGCTCCGGTTGAATATCATCCATGACATATCAGCGTCCGATTGGATCATACCTATTCACCAGTTATGGCAGGCCTTCATCCGGACAGTTGTTGGATTGGAGCATGTACAACTGAGCATGGGCCGCTTACTTTCAATTAACTTTATCGAGAAGATATGTGCAACAAACAGAGCCTCACTCCAGAGAGTTGAGTTGGACGGAGTTGAGTCAACTTGTGACCTGAGTATTTTTGCCCCCATCCACGCGCTCAGCTTCCTCTCTGTGAAAAAGGCACGCGAATTTTATACAGCAGACCGTCTACCACATTCGCTGAAGAAACTGCACCTGGAGGGGATGCTGCTGCCCGTTAGCAGTATTCGACATGTCTTTGTTGATCTACCATATTTAATGGAACTCCATCTGAATTTAAATTATGACGACATGAATCCACCAGTGGATGAAGTAGACTGGGATTTCCAAACAATAATGGAATTTTTATGGATTGGCAGAAGGTTACCCTCTTCTATTCTAATGCTACTCACAAATATACAGACATGCAATTGTAGTTGTTTATTAAATAAATATTTTCTGTTTTGTTGTTTTACACTAGGATTGAACGAGTAGAGCTCAGTTGGAGTCAAATATGGAGTCAGTTCCCGTCCAAGTTGCGCATGTCAAATGGTGATCCAGTCAGACCCTTCACCATTTGCATTGAGAATTATCCTCAGCAGTTAAAACTGAAGTTAAACGAGTTTGGATATTACATCCCATACTAATAGTTTATTTTATTTTTTTCTTCAATTAGGAAAATGCAAATACATTAAACGGATGAACTTGTAATTGAAAAATATTGTTACAAATAAAACCGGATGAACTTTTGTTAAATTTGTGATATTAGAGTAAGTATAAATACTGCAGTTATAAATATGTAATTATTGTTTTATCTATTTATGTGAAGTATATTTTATGACAAATGAAAAAGTTGTAGATTTCAGAATGAAAATGAAAATCACGAAATAAGAATGATGGAATTTGTATTGTAATCTTCACCAAAACAAAAATGAAAACTAATGTTAAACACTTATTGTCTGATTAATTTTGTCGCACATTTGATATTCTGCTAGACTTAATTATATATTAGATCTGTTGTATACCATATACTTATGTAGTAGTTATATAATGATCAATTAATCTCATTGAACGGATCTACGTGTGTACATCTACATGCGGTATGCCGATGGTTTAATAATATGGTAAAAATGTGGATGACAGTATAACAATAAAATCAATTGTTGATATTTTTAATTACAATAAACGCACTAGACTGTTAAATACGTGTCCGCATGTACGAAGAATAACTGTTATCTGTACATCTAAAATTGTGAAAAAGAAGAACCATGTAAGCTTTATTTATTTTGATGAGACATATTTAATTCATCATTTGCTCAGGTCTTTGGTTTATTTCATTCTGACGGGCATGATATAGGGGCTTATGAAGTCGATGTGTATATTATTTTTCTCAAAACAGAAGCATCGATTGTCTTAATACTTTGCAATGATAATGATAATAGTCATCTTCATCATCATCCTCTTGTCCTCCGTCCGTCCGTCGTCGTCGTCATAAGATTCGTAAACAGTTCGAACGAAACGAACAAAAGAAAGAAGCCATAAGAAATAGAATTCTTTAACCTTTGCGGAGAAACAAGAGTCGAGTGATTTATCCCCAGTTAATACCTAAAGGTTTTTGATTATCATCATACGCGGAGAGTAATAAGTAAAACGGATAATCTTCTCATATATGTATGTAAAAAATAACCGTCATCATAATCACGATCATCATCATGATCCGTCCGTATATTTAATAATCATTTTCTTCTCAAAACCTTTAAATTGCTTTTTTTTCTTGTAAAGTAGCAATAAGAAGTCAAAATGATTATAGATTTATCTTTACCATCATCAGTGACATCTCTAGTAAGTCATCGTCATCCAGTAATATACACTTTATAGAGAAACAATGAGTTAAATGGTCATTTACACAGAATAGCTCATCAAAAGGAGATAAGAAACTGGTTGGAATAATTTTGAGTGCTATCCTCCTGGAAAAACAGGATTGATCCTGATCATAGTTTTTTTATCGAATGAATAGGAAATGAGTTTTCTCTTTCATAGAAAGCAATAAAATAACATATAACCATTCTTTAGGCCAGCAGTGGTAAATTGAGTTTGACAATGCAATAAACTTATTCACGATCCAAAGATAAAAAAAAAATCATGAATATCTGAGCTACATAAACTTTGAATCCGATTTTATCCTAATTTACCCAAACATTTACTCAATTGTTTTTCTGAATTGTTAATTTGATGTTGATTTGTATTAATAACGTTGTTTGTTACTATCTTACGATGATGTTGATGGTGATCCAGGCTTTCTCTACCCACCACTGAGCGTATGAAGAAGGGTTGTTATCGCCGATGTCAGAGATTGACATTTTCACTACTTAATTTTTATTTTCCCATCTTGCTTCTATATCATACATCTAGCCAGCTATGTAATTGAAGAGATTAGATATGACATACTTCATAGCAGGTCTCAGTTTTCCGTATACAAACAGAAATGAAATGAATTTTTTTTAATCGCGAAATTTAATGATGAACCATGAGGTTGAAACGTGATAGATGAGAAAAACGGTTTGTATCGTGAATATTAATTTAACTTGCATTTTGTCTTGTATACTAGCGAATCCGTTTCAATCAGGACAGCAAATAATCCTTTCATACGTCTGCTTCTCCTATTACTCATGGTTATATAGTCTGAAAGCTGAACAATAACTATCAACTTAATTTGTGTTGTTAGTCATAATGACAAGCCAAATTAGAATTGCTTTTCGGGTCGGAAGCCATATAGATATTTGATCCACTTGTCCTTCTCAACTTTCACTGCAATGCTAAAAGAAAAAAGAGCAGCTTTCTCTCGTTTTTCTTCTTCACAAGGGATGATGATTTTCCCTATAAAAAATGAATGATAGTTTATCACATAAAAACAAGAACTTGTTCACCCGCATAAATCTTCTTAGCTTAAAAAAAATCATTAGGAAAATGAAGGTTTTTGTTATAGAAAAGAAAGTAATGTGCTTGAAAAATCGACCATAAGAATTGATAAGTGGCAGAGCCTTTTTTTATAGTGAAAGGAATATGATATGAATCAGTAGGTAGAAGGAAGAGGATGAAAAAACAAATAACCTTGCGCAATATCCAGTCATTGGAATAAAAAATGCAATATCCCGGTGAAGATGAGGGAAGCGAAAGTTATTTGCTTACAATTTGCTAAAGCAGGGATGAGGCCATGTATTAAATTTGCACTGTTTGGTTGACTCTCTTAGCATTAGTCTGACTTCTTTCTAAAGATTATTTTCTTATTGTCCGTTCCTCCCTTCCAAGAAGTTTATGCAATAAATTATAAAACCATGTACATGTTTAGCAACCCTGCTTTATCGGTTGAAAGTGACGCCCGTAATGATTTTGAACATAGAATTCCAACAAATAGAAATACAGATTTGAATTTGACACCATTGGAATAGCAGGTATGAATAAATTCAAATATTCATTCAGTGATGATGATGATACCGATATCGCTAAAGCCATTTTTGAAGTCTCGGCACCAGTAGCAGTAGCAAAAATTCAATCCCTTCTTGTCGTCGGGTTCATATTTTTTATATTTTTGTAACCTGTCTCAATTATACATTTCGACATGGACAGCGACACGCGCAGACTGAAAAAATAACACTAAATTCGCGATTTATTCTGCACGCATCTATCTCCTCATATCATATTTGATAACTGAACCGGGATCCTCCGATGAAATGATAATAAAAACTGCTAAAAACAATGATAAAAAATATCACCGGGGATCTCATCCTGCCCTGGCGCTTTGAAGAAAAAAAAATGGTTTTTATAGCCCCATACCAACGGTCAGATTTATCTTCATTTTTCACCATCACCATCATCATCATCATAACTGTCAGTGATGATGAAGAAAGTAAAAAGTAAACAGTGTGATTACATCATATTTGCACTTTGCACACGCAAATGAGATTTGAGCCAGATGATAAAAAGCTTGATGGAAGGGATTATTGATAAAAAATGATAAAAAAATATTTTTTTAGGGTATAATGGATTGCATCTTTATTGAATCTTGAGCAAAAAAAAAATCTTTTCTTAAACGCGTCAGTCAAGAGGTTTTATAGTGGCTTGGCGTTAGTTTCTTCGTTAGTTATGTTATGATGTGTGTTTATAACTATTTTACTTTTTGGGCTGTCTAAAAAAAATTATGATTAGTATTAAGATGGAATGGAAGTAGCAAGTGAATGGAAGACTCAATAGGCTGGCATACAACTTTTTTTTTTCTTCTTCAGTCTAGTCAGTCCCAGTCCCGTTGTTTATTTGCGAAGGTATTTTTTTTATTATGAGGTTGATGATATAAAACCGTAGACGTTTGCCTCTTTTTTTGGCATTTTAATAACTGTTTACCATGCAATTCTAGTTTTTTTTCAGGGCAATTATTTTTTCCCCAAATGTTTATTGCATTATAAAAATGTTATGATGGTGGAGAAGAATATAAAAAAAAACTTGAAAAAAAAAGGAAATTGATTTGCGAAAAGTTGCAAGAACTATATTATGGAGGGTTCCTCTCCTCCGAAGGTTAAGTTTTGAATTAAAACCTTTGATCTTGGCGATGATACAGACAAAAAACATGCATTTTATCTTGTATTTGAATTTGGGGTGAGTTAAACCCAATAAACAACTGACAAATCAGATTCATTCCCAGTTACTAGAGAGTAGGGTAGTATAGCTGATTGGTATTTACGAAACTGGATAGGAATTGCCCGTTTATGCTTTCATGAAAGTTACAAATGATTTTTCTTTTAAGCCATGCACGTGTAACGAACAACTTTCTCATAACAAACTTATTGAAGCTACCAAAAAAAAAGTTTGCTTTTTATCGGAAAGAGGCTAATTAGGTTTAACTACCTAAATTAGCTTGTATCTTTTTATCATTGTTTTTTAATTAATGCTGAACCACATGATTGCGTAGGAATATACATTTTAATTTTTAAGGATGTGGTCATTAAATAATTTAAAACTAATCATCATATCATTATCATTATCATCAGATTTTCATATCAGCAGATCGGAAATCGCATCGCGTCTGACTGCAAGTGCGTAAAGAATGCTCTTCACTTCGTTTTACCCGCTATGGGACAACGTGTTATAAGGAAACTGCTCTTCAATAAAAAATCTGCCCCTTTTGCCCTGCCCTCTGGTAACCTTTGTCTGATTTCATTCTAAGCAGCAACTCAACAAACTAAAGAAGAGGGTTTTTTAACGAATTTCACGTATAGCAAGTGTCAGTTCCCTCTTCAAGTTTTAATGTAACAGGTGCCTTTGAAACTTGTAATGTTGCTCCTCCTAAATGTAATGCACTCCAATAACTAGTCAAGTTATAGCCAGCTTTTAACTTTTTCGCAATAACCATCATCATAAACCAAAACATTAAGAAGGAAAAAAAACAATATATTTTTTAGCATGGAATCATGAAAGGAGCCAATGCCTGCATCCATCCTAAGCAATATCACTTTGGCAAGGTTCATCCGGTAAAAATCTTTCCTAATGTGGAAAAACAACATGGCTACTGTCATAATAACGACAACTAACGGAACGCATTTTTCTTCTTACGTAATCTTCGTGTAGGAGAGTTTTTATAAAACCAGCTTCGGTTTCAGTATGTAAATCCTACTCAGGTTAAAGGAGGGGAAACCACACAGCATGGTCGTCATCATCATCCCTTGCAAAAATACGGAGATAGGTAGACAACCAAACCACCACCAACGCCACGGAAATGTACAGCCAACACAGATGTCATCATCATCAACAACAAATCTGTTACCGTTTGCATAGAAAACGCTAAATTACTTACTACACTCCCCTCACAATCATCAACTTCATCGTTTTCAATCCAATTCAATGGGCCTGTCTGACTTGTTAAATTCTTGTCTTGAATGGTTTGGTTACGCAATGTCAATACATCAGCACTTTTCAATATCACACCGCAGGACAGGACCAACATGATCATCCTCGTCAGATTTTGAAATTGCAATTTATTTGCAAAAAAAAAAATTATATGAATGAAGTTATGTATTTTCCATACAGAACTCCAATTTAAATATTATCTCAACAAGCTTCCTCAAAAGTTGAACCTATGATCACGAAGGTTAAATCGATTGATGAAAAAAAAAACCTGATTACTATTTTATTGTGCGAGGGAATGACTGTAACATATGTCGTCAATTAACCATTTACGTTCGGGAGGATTTCAGTTTAACCAGTTGTAATCGTGACAGTAGTATCACCATCACCTCATCAAGTACCGGTACCACCATCAGGGTCTAGATTGGCATCATCGTCGGTTTTTCAGCGTGTAATCCCCAAACACAATCATTTTTATTCCTCCCTTGCTATTTTTTGTGTTGGTATTCAACAAAGTGATTGAAAATTTTATCATTACCTCCTATCTTGTGTCTTTTTGTTTGCATTTTTAAATTCATTAACAATAATTCCTTCCCCAACCTTTCACCCTTCATCGTAAATTCATCGTTGTTAGGTTGTTGGTTGGCCATTTCAAAAAGTTCACGTAACAATCACAATTCATTTTGAGATGGAAGGATGCAAAAAAACCAAACCTTCAATTGAAAAGTAACATGAACATGACATTTTTTATAAATAAATATCTTATCTTATTCCGAGCTCAACAATATTTATCTCATCAAAAGTTAACGTTTGAACAAAACCACAATAAAAACATACAGGATGCCTATCTACCAGCGCCTATCACTATCATCTGAAAGTTTATTTACATTTTCTACTATGATAAATAAGAATGAAAGGCAATAGTGGTGATGAAACAAAATGAGACGTTTCGAAAGTTAGTGTCCTGCCAAGGACAATAATATAGACCGTCCGACAGAGAATAAATTTTCAATGAATATAACGTTAGAGTCATCTTATTTGATAAATGCGTAATCTACAGTTAAATTTCGGATGTCATAATGATGTATCTTCTTGACACGATGGAGAAGATGTGACCAATTTGACCCTTCTATTAATGAAACTGATATCTTCATAACATAATATGCTTAAGCGAAAGGTATATACTTCTATTGTCAATTTGAAATACCAGCAACAAAAAATCAATGTTATGCTCAGCATCATAATAAAAAGTAGAACAAACAACATAATCTCATGTCAAATTCAAATGATACATAGTTTTTAATCTGACATATAAAATTTGTAGTAAAATTACAGGTACATGATATGGAGGTAGCATGCATATCAAATCCACTCAAAAGATGCATTAGTAGTTGGCGGAGAGTTCAAAATGGATAGAACACACTGTGACCCAATGCTGTCCAAGTACCTGTTAAAGTCTAAAAGTTGATCAGTATTAACTTCCCAACACTCCAAATCCCCAATTATCTTCAAGTTGGGACAGCTCCGAATAAGAACATGGAGTGTTCGGACGGTGAGTACGGAAGGACGAATTGTTATCTCTTCAATGGTAGTTGCAAGCGCTGTGTTAGAACTGAAGCAGGCCTCCAAAGAAGCGTCTGTCAGCTCCGTCAAGAAGTCATCGGTGAATGAGAGAGTTTCGGTATTATTCAGTTCAAAATGTTTGACGGCAACTGCGTGTTGGAGAAATGACAGTACTGTGGCGCTATTCAGGGTCCATATACACGCTGCAGTGAGATGAGGGAGGAATGGTTTATCCACCCGGTTCCATACACCTTGGATTCTCCCTCTCAGTAATCTTAGTCCAGGGAAGGTGCTTCCCAGAATGTCCATACTAAGGACGATGGTATGCAGGTTCCACGAAAGGTCATAAAAGGGTAAAATGAGAGTTGTCACTGTAGTTTCATCCATCTTTATGTGAACATACAGTTGAAAGCAATGTCGCCTCCGTACGAACAACATTGTCTGCCGTCCTTTGCATTTTTCCTCTTCCGAAGGGATGTAAATGTCAATAACCGGCCGTCTTAGATAATTAGGTCCAATGCAATCATGTACGAAATCGGAAATAGCCGTCTTCACATTATCAGTCAATCGCGGTGGGGTGAGAAAACATTGCGTTCTACGTTCAAGCCGTACCCCAGTTTCGGTTGTACCCGTTGGGAGGTTAACTTTGAGTATTTTGGTGAGTGGGAGGGAACAGTAAAAGTAAGCGGATCCCAACAGCGTACAGGGATAGTCACAACCATCCCATGTAACAGACGTGTCCAGGAGAATAATATTTGTTAGCGTTTGAGCACACGGGTTCTTATCACTGGCATCATGTATTCCACCACGGCGACGACGAGCCGGGTCTTTTAGCAGCAGGCTTTGTAGACTAGCGTTAGTTATTTCGACAGAGTGCGAGACGTCAAGGTAAACAAGCCGTGGGCAGCAAGTTCCCAAAATACGCATACAGTGATCATCCGCTCCGTTCAGCAATGTCACTCTCGTCAAGTACCGTCCTTTATGTAAGAAAGTTGTAATCCGGGAAAGCGTCAGAGAGTTTGATGACATGGACGCACAAAACTCATAGAGCTCGGATGGGTCTGTATGCATTAGGATGCTGTTAAGTTGATCCAGTTGGGGCAATGTGAGGTTGAAATTATCGTCAGTACATTGACCCCAACGTAGTACACCTCGTAAGTAGCATCCGAATCTGGTTCTATTTATTATAAAGAGTGTTAAAAAATGTAAAAACACCTTCTGCTATGTTTGCACAAAGGAAAAATGAGAGAAAGTTCATCATAATCCACCCACTTTATATAATATCCTATTCTTATCTTACCGAGATGGCCCCAGCAAGTTAATCTTATGTTTTAGAACACGAATGGGCATAAATAAATGCAGAAGGTTGAGCACAGACTGCACTCCAGTGAGACTCTCCACGGCCCTCTGTAAAACGTCTTGTTGTAGTGCGAGTGGCAGACTTTTCGCCATGTACTTTCTTAAGTTTTTCATATCCCATCGGTTGTTGGACATAATCAATGTGTCTGCAGCCTCCGTAAGTATTCTGACGACAACGTCAAGGCATTGGTCATCAAGGCGAATTGGAATGACCAACCGTGGACGAAGTCGAGTCGACAAT
>JAQGAI010001246.1:0-15438 GCA_034696905.1 Lepidocyrtus violaceus | reverse complement strand
TCAAAGATTTATTTGACACACTCAATGAATAGAATAGGGGGGATGGTAGCAGCTCTATTATTTGTCTATTGCACACCCACAGTAATTGTCTGCTTGCCATTTGGCTGGCAGGAAACTCATCAACACTACTACCATCGTCACAATCATCATCGAACACATTCACCATTTTATTACTCACAACTGGATGGGCACGTTTATGGTCAGGAGGTTCATGGGAACGAGGTGGAGGAGGAGAACTCTCATTATCATCACGATCATCGTCTTCATCATCCTCATCATCATCACCATCGTCCGTGCCGGTGCTTTTCTACAGGGAGCGTGTATATGCTCAAGGAAATGATATATTGTAGGGTAGCGATTTCCTTTAATTTTCCATTTTCTCTTTCCAAATCATCTCGGATAGGGGGGAGAAAGTGGCGACGGGGAAACTTCATTCTCAAGCGTTTGTATTCAGGGCCATGTAGCTGGGAGTCTAACCATCACATTACGGCACAAATCATTTATTATTACTACTAGCTATCCAAGTGAAACATGGTTTCAGCCGCACACAAAACACCAAAAAAAGACAACGCCAGCCGATGATGCAAGTTTTGGCGTTGACGATATTGCGTTTTACACGAATGAATGAACCAACCGCGCACCTAATAGGCCCCTTGCATTCTCACATTTCATTATCCCTTTTGATGGAAATAGGTAGGGAAAGGTCAATTGTTTCTCATCCACTGAGTCCATCACCCGAAACAAATGTATTGTGTTATCAAGATAACGCTGGGATTCACAAGGTCCGGTGAACGTTGAACTAGTTGGGCGTATCACTCATTACAATAAAATTTGTTGAACAAAAAAATGAGCACGGAATGGCACTCATATTTTTAGTGTCCTTCGAGTCCTGCTGCTGCTCCTCTTTGTTTCCGGTGGAAGCCTTTTCCTTTCATGTCTCCGTAATTACTGTTGCTGCTTTCTGGGATGAGTAAAGTCCTTGTTTATTGTACAGCTTGTTGAAGAAATCTGGAATAATACAGAGAGAACAATAATTATAAAAGATTTGTCCTTTGCTTTTATGTAGCAGAAAGAATGTGACGCTCCATTTAATAATATTTTATTCCTCGTTTTTTAATGTTAAATCCAACTACTTGCTGTAGTACAACTGTGCACTTGAAAGGAATGGGGGAACTAATCTTAAGCAGTATTTAAGTGTTGGCCGACCGAAAAATAAAAATGGCGATTAGATAATTGTTATGGCAGTTGGTATGGCTGTTGTTGCATTTTCGTGCCCAATGCGTATTTAGAATAAATTTCTATCTGAGACCCTGAACGACATATATGAAGTTTACTCGGAGACATTCTTTTTTAACTTCAATAAAAATCCCTTAATTCATATCACAACATAGCTCACGTTTAGGAGGTCATGACTACCGTATGGAATTTGATATTGCATGCCTACAAATAGTCCAGCACAGAGGATAGAACTAAAGGACCCTGTAACAGTGCTGAATAGCCCACCCCCATACAGATAATTTTTATTTGGTGTGGCTCTGTTGACGCCTAATTTTTTAGGCAGGGCATTGTCACAGTTCCCAGCTACAAGATACACCATGTGAGGTTTCTTTCTTTGTCTCATTTCGATAGAATGAGGGTGGAAGGAAAGACATATTGCAGAATCTAGCATTAATGTTCAGCTCCTTTCGTTACTTATGAAAGTGATATGGTGATAATGATAAACTTCCTACATCTTTTGTAAGCAGATACACTCTTAGGTAACCCTACTTATGTACTTTTCTCATAACGCAATAGCAATTTTCCGAGCCGAAACCGAAAAATCCTACGAGGATAAGTGGTTTTTGTTATCCTTTTCCTATGATATTCTTCGGGTAATAGATTGTAGATGATGATGAGGAGAGAAGAGGGGTTGACCCTCGTCGGAACATTATGAGCTGGTGACATAAGGATCTAAATGCCGGTGACGATAGTTCCCAGTACATTCAAAATGAAAGTTGATAGGGGAAGCCTTGCTCACCAGAATTTTCCTATTCTATGGTTGAATATCGAAAGAAGAGCTGCGTATTCAGCCACCAAGTTCATTTCTTTTTGATTTGAACAACCCAAGTCAATAATATCGCAGAGTGGGAAAATACTTTTTTTTTCTGCTGATCCCTTTTCCTCCGTTTTACTTACTTGTTTTTCTATCCGCTATATATTCCGCCACCATGTATAGGAGAAAAGATATAATATGGATGTAGATACTTGATTTTCCAAAAAAAAAATATCTTTCTGTATTGAACTAAAAAAAAATGACAGAAAAAAATTGAAGATTCAGCAACTCTTCCAGTGTGCTTTACTTGTGAAAAGATGTTTGGTGAAAGTGAAACAATCATTATTTTCTCCGTTTGACTAGACCATGTGTAAGGAAACAGTGGGTCTAATGCTTGGAAGTAGAAGTAGCCACCGCACCAGGATGACTTTCGTCCTTTCCCTTTTGTTACTCTCTTGTCCCTTCTGGTTATTGGAAATGTATTTAGGTTTGGGAATGGTATACTATATACTATATTAGGTAGGTACAATGTCGTCGTTCCCGCATGATTTTAAGCCAACTTGCAATATCCCATTTTTGATTGTAGGCCAACTCGCATTTTCCCACTTTTGATTTTAGGCCAACTCGCATTTTCTCACTTTTAATGTTGATATCAAAATTGATATCTTGACTATCAATGATGACCATCTACCTTTAAGGAAATGACTATGCATGTAAATATAAAGGAAAAGGAAGTGAATGGGCTATTTTTATTGTCATACAACAAAGGTCGCATTAAACCTAAAACATGTAAGTTGGCTGCAAAATAAAATGTGGGAAAATGCGAGTTGGCCTAAAATCAAAAGTGGGAAAATGCGAGTTGGCCTAAAATCAAAAGTGGGAAAATGCAAGTTGGCTTGAAATCATGCGGGAACGACGATATGCTACATAAACACTTGGATGTACACTACATGGGTGCGGAGAAGTGAGAGGAAAATATGCATAGAAAGAAAATATCATTTTTCATTCCGAAATTGTACTTTAGCCATCCATTCCCAGCTACGAAATTCTTCTCGTGTTTTCTCATCACTTTAGCAAAGACTTTCCCCCAAAAATAGCATAATGTTATGTTACAAATATTTACATGAAAAAAAGAAGGAGTTTTCAATGTAAAATGGAGCATGTTCCAAGGGAAACAAATCCTAATAAAGTATGTCATGATGAAAAGTTTGATTTTATTGACCGGAGAGAAATTAGTTGGCCAAGTGTGAAAGTTAAGTTCCGTGTGCTTCCACTGAGGAATACGGAAATATAAACAAATAGCAAGGAAAGATGAATGGGTTGCTTATTATATTCGGTCAAATGAAATCTAAAGCCTTTGGGGCATCGTGAGATTCCCTTTACCAAACTCCAAGTAATAAATCTCAAATCTTAGAATCTTCTCCTATATTTTTGCATTGAATGAATATATGTATTTAGTAAACCCTAACATTGTTTCCTCTAAACTTGTTGAAACAGTTTCAGCGTAGAGTTAAGAGCACTTTTCTCCTAACATGTCTGAATCTAAAAATAATACAAATGAATGGAAGTATGGTATTTTGATTGGCTCGCTGTTAGCTAGAACCGTTGAGAAAACGCTACTAGTGCGGCTAACTCGAGCATTTGCTCAGTAAATTATTTGTAAATTACGGATGCAACGTCATGCTTCATATTTTATGCGATGATACATATGTAAAATACGGCTGTGATCATCTTCAGAAACAAATGTCTCTGTGGTTGTGAATAAATGTGAAATGAAACTCTCTCGATATTTTCAGATTAAAAATAGCTTCTCCCTTTTCGAAAAACGAAAACTCGTGGCAATTCGTGGAGACGGCAATTCCACTTGTTATAGAATCACTACTTTTAATATAGGGTTGGTTGTTCCCCAAAGGAGCCCAAGCCCGAAATGGGGCTATCATTATGATAGGCTAATCCCATAGAACGGGATTACGTTGACAATAATAGACTTTTTCTTCTCCAAATTCCAGTTCTGCGACAAACCACCAACGCTCACCACTTGTGAGCCCAATCAAACAGCATACACAAGTCGAATGGCGTATGGGAAGGGGACGGAGGAACTAAAGGATAAATCGGATAACTTGCATTGTGTCTGCCCGGAAGAACACAACTACGTGCTTGCACGCCAAAACTGGGACGAACCGGATCCAGACACGGAGTCCGTGGAATTTTTCTACACCTGTGCTCTCGTATGTCAAACAAAACAAAAAACAAATCAAAACGTACATTTTTATTCTAATTTTGGCTGTGGTTTTATGAAAAAAAAGAAAGAATATTCCATGCCGGAGATTGCCTACTACGTCATGCATTGTTGTTTTGCTTGTCTGTAAAAACTTTACAGTTATTATTAGCTTAGGCGTTTAGTAGGTTAACCAGGAAATCTGGCATCAACAAGTAGCCTCCTATAAATCTGGAAATGACAATAAGGCGAACCAGATGATTTGGTTTACCGATCCTGAACTGGATGTTGAGTAGTAGATGTAGGTCGACTTTTAAAAATGGATTATTATTGAACATGTTTTAAGCACAAGCATAAACAGAAGTGTTTTTAATTTCATATAGACATCCAGTGCTGGAGACTTGGGTAAACCGAAACAGTCCTGGTCTGGTTTGTAAAAGATGTAAAAAAAAACATGAATGAACTGGAGAAAAGATCATAGACTATGCATGACCTTTTATTAGCAAAGCTAGATTATGACTGAGACGTGGGGCAAAATGAGATGAGACATAGTTACTCCATGTACTCAGATGCAGACTTTCTTGCTAAGTAGATACACCCACACGATAGAATTCCATAACCAGACCAGACCTAATTCATTTAAAGTCAGGGCAACTCAAATTTAAATTGTAATAAGTGACATAAAACTTAATTAACTAACTAGGTTTTTTTTACGCTTCACGTTTCAGCTGCCAATTTGTCGAATGGGGGATACGTGCAAAACACTGAGTGAGAAAGGACCAGAGTTTCTCGTCAACCGGAAATGCCGCTGCCCGGAAGGTCTCCGTTGTCCCACATTAACAAAGCACGGGGTCAAGTCGTATGAATTGGGTAATGGCCGAGTGGACATGTTACGTTGTCAACACTAAAAAAAGCTATACTCTCATCAACAGGTGTAGATTTGTAAAAAAACGTAAAGTGGAAGAATCAATTTTTATTACATGGAGTTTTCAGGAAATTGTGCGGAGATGCTATTTCTTACCAGACTACCTATTCACCAATATTAATTTTCACAACTGATTCCTCATAATTTACAATATCCGATTACGTTACTATTCCCTTCTAACTTTTTTTTCTCACAAATGGAAATACAGATTCACGTATGTGAATCAGAGTACTAAGTATTATGATAAAAATGTGGAGAAGTTATATAATCTCATCACCACTGTATATTATATTATGCTAATAATAATTATACTAATGTATATGATAACTCATATCATATCCATTACTACTAACTAAAGAAAGGAGCAAAACTAACTTTAAGGTCTATCTGTCTTTAATTAGCTAACTACTCTATACAAATACATGATGGGGCAACGCAAGAAAAACAAACTTAAATTACATTCATAGCGTAGAAAAAAATAATAAACAATATAACGTAAAAATTGATGAATTAGGTAAATGTACATAGCAAACCTTAACAAACTCTCATGTCATGTCCGTTACTTTCAGCCCAACTCAGTTTTTCTCGCAAATTATTTACTTGCATTATTCCCATGGCTACCTGAAAAAAATAGTTCTACTTATGACGGTGATGGTGATGATTATTGATGATGATAACGAATGAGTATAAAATCGAAGATACTATGGTGTTTAACAAAGTTAATTATAGAAGTTGAATTTATAAAATACACAAAATAACTTCCTTAACCACATACTTTCCTTAAGTTTAAAGTTTATGTAAATGATTTTTAAAAATTGGGTGATTAAGGAGAACAATCGTGTTAGCGTTAGCGAGCATAATAAGGTATACTCAACGTTTTCAAAACGGAGCAAGCAAGCAGTATTACAACTCATTGTAAGTAACTGATCATGATTTTGTAGATGTCTTTATTTTTCTGTGTAAAATTGGCTAAATGACATTTAAATAAAAATCCATCTTTCAATTGTACAACGTTTCTTCTTCCAACTTTCATTTGGTGTATCGTGATTGGGCACTCATTTCTTCTGCTTCATTAAGTGAAAGTCATTATTCTAAATTGATGCGTTTAATGTTTTTTCCCCCTGATTTAATCTTTACGCCTTCGCAAATTAACATAAATGTGCATAGGTACCTGGACTACTCTTTAATTCTACATCTATTTCCTCGGCCAATACAATGCCTGAGAGCAGCCCACACAAAACGGGATCAAACATTTCCTTCAGACTAAAAATCTTTCATAGGAACGCAGCACTATTTAACTCCGAAATGAGTCGGGGACGAGTCAAAACAAATATGAACGGGATGATTGGATTCTACGAATCTTGAGAAGAACACCATTTATAGCAAAAAAAAAAGACGACTACATTCTATTTGAAAGGCTATCTCTGTACTTTGGAGAACACTACGTATTAAATAACAAAAAAGTTTTTGGTTCGCTTTTGACCTGCCTTTTTTAGGATTAGTAGTAAATCACTGGCTGGATCTTCGGTTCCACGAGGCGTTCCCAAATGATATCAATTACATGAGGATAGGATGATTCCCCAAAGTTGCGTGGGGGGCTTTGCCAAACTTCCTTTGTTTCCTCATCCCTGTCATAAAACTTTTAAGCGGAAAGATCAAGCGGATTGAAAGTAGTAACAGGGAATTTTTCTTAGTATGAGATTTTATATGAAATGAGCTTGTCGTCATTTGCCAATCCCCTCTTCCAGTAAATCCCTTCCTTTTCTCATTAAGCTCATCAATAATTTAAATCCACACTAAAATTTCATTCATTCGTTATGATTTTTTTTGAACAGGTTTATATGCTTATTTATAGCATACCCGGATTTGTGAAATCTGAAAGAAAAAAGTTTCTTTCTTTCCCTTCCACTTCTTCCGCTCTCAACTTTCTCGCTATTGCGTTGAGCAGAACTTAAGGATTGCGTATAGCTAATGTGATGAAATCCTGCATAGATAGGTAGGTACATTTTCGCGCAAAACATTAATACCAACCCCCTCTTCAAAGACGGTGTTACTTTAGCTAAGTTATCGTTAAGGTGACAGTAATCAGAGCCAATCTCAACAACTATTTCACAATAATCATCCTTTTATTATTTTCGGATATTTATTACAGTTTTTAAAGCAAACATTCGGCATCCCACCCACCCGCTCCACATATAACATTCCGAGAAAATTCTGAACATAAACATCTACGCATCAACTTAAAATCAACTTTTTTTAAAGCTTTGTATAAAAAAACACTGGCGTTGTTTTGACTTGTATAATTTTAGCGTGAAATCGTCATACCTGGGTTGATAAAAACGGGAAAATGCTAACAAGCCTAACAAAGTGTAAAAACATGAAACAGATTTGAGAACCTTGAAGTTTGCTAGTACATTAATGACTATTTCAGCATCAAAATGAAACAACTGACTTAACCGATTACGAAATAATAACGTTAAATAACAATAATAATTTTACTGACACATAATAATACTACCACTTCCCCTAATTAATTAATATTCCCCTTTGTTATAAATGTATTGCTTGACTTGGAAATTTTCTGAAAAATCTATAGCAAACAACATTGCCAAAACTCATTCCATATAACTTACATTGACATATACATAGTTTCACATGCTAGCCAAACGACTATAACTAACCTACAGTTTTTGACAATTGTATCACTCCACTTGTATTATTAACATAGGTATATAGACATACACTGTAACTGTAGTAATACTATTTACGGTTCACACTACTCACTGGATCATTATAATTAAGGTATAGAATTTACTACACATTAGAACAAGAATATGGAAAATTCAAGAACTAGTGTTCTTTATAGCATTGTTTTCGAAAACAATTATCTGTCTCTCTAATGCACATATTACTAACCAATTAGCGAATCTTTCGCTATTCATAATAATATGATTTTCTATTCAAAATTCATTCTAACTCGATTTTAAATGACAAATTCCGCTGATTAATTATAACTTGATGAATTTATTTGATTTGGTTGACATGATTTGATTAACTTACTTGTTTTTGGTATAAGCCATTCGAAAACAAATTTTATGTTTGTAATTGTCATATATAGTCACAACGTCACAAGGTAAATCGTTCCTGCTGATAATTTTCTTCTTCGTTACTACCTAACAATTTTTGACTTTGGAGAAAGTTTAGGGATTTGACTCAGGCTTTCAGGTTTGATATTTGTTAATGATTGATGATGATGATAAGAAGGTATAATCAGATCAAAAACGGATAAGAAGAAGGATTTGGATAAACATTTTATCATTTTTTTTTAGATATATAGGGTAGCAAATATAAATATCTTTTTTTTTCTGAATGCAATTTCGCACAATATTTTCTCCTTCTATCTCAAGCAATACGTATTTTGTATATTTATTTTTTTCATTGCAATAAAACATCTCGCTAAACAAATTGCCATGCATATACCTATTTTTCATATAGGATTTGTACATGACACCGTTGCTATAAGAGGGGTAAATATGTTTGGGTCTAACAAATCTAGATACCGGAAATCGATAAAAGGGGGTTGATAAACGATGAAATACATCCATCATCCATTATATTCGATGACTGTAAGTTTTATTTTATTTTTTTTGGAAAACGAAAAATTATCACAAGCTTTTTGAATCAAGTCCATGCTCATCCTCAATGCTTATAGCCTAACTCTATATAAAAGCTAGAAGATTGTGCCATTTTGTTTGTGTGGTTTCTTCTTCTTACAAAAATCCCTTTGGTTTTTATATCTAGGCTGCGTCGACTTTATTTTTATTTTTTGCTTAACTAATCTCTAGGCAATTAAAGACTTTTTTTTAATAATGCTTTGTTCATGAAATTTAAATTGTTGTTGACATTTGACATATATTTTCTCTTCCCGGTTTCTTTTTGGCTTCTGGTTTCTCATTTCATCATAATCATCTTCCTATTTCTTTGAACTATCGTTTTATCATTAGAATCCCCTTTACAATTAATTATTTTTCATACAGGCCTCTTCAATTATTAAGTTTTTTTAACGGAGCAACAATCCATATAAGTCATCGTAAATATGTACTTATTTCTGAAGGGATCATATTGTAAGTTACTGTATGGTTTCAGTATAGCTATTATTATTATTACACTTGTTTTAGAATTTAACTCCTGAGTTTAGTGCGTTTCATGTTGATTGGATTTTTATTGATGAGAGAGAAAGTTATGAAAACGGGATGCGGATACATAGTAATAATGCACTGTGCACATTAACCCTAAAACTGTACTTTGGAAACTATAGTTTCTTTCTCTCTCACGTAGTTACATTAAAGAGTATAGAAAATATACGTGTACGAGTATAGTATGCTAAGTTGAAAAACGCTAGCTATTTTCTCTCCCCCCTTCCTTTCTTTATAAGGTCACATGGATTCCAAGATACTTTTTGTCGCTATCGTTGTCTATTGAAAATGAAACGTTAAAAAAGTTGCTGTTTATTTTTTTTAAGTAAAGGGCTATTTTTTAATGAGCTCAGCTCCTACAACTACAAATTGGATATCGGGGAAGATCTTTTTGTCGCGTTTTATTCATGCGTCTGTCCTGTCGCAATATTTTGTTTTCCTTTCCAGTTCAATACAGTTTACCCCCTCTGCCATGCTAGTGCTTCCCTCCAGACTAAAATAATAATAATGCACATTTAACGGAGACTATTGCGTAATTTAATTTATTAAGGATGGTAATAATAATGAGCACGTTAGGCTGGCTCACTTGTTGAGGCAGAACGAGTGTAGTCATAATAGAGCTAGTTAATCAATGCTTTCTCTAACGTTATATTGTATAGTAATAGTAATAATATTTATCTTACAAATCGCATTGTTTGTTGTTGTTTTGTTACAGAATAATAACTTTTGGATCGTTAGGTTTTTGTTCGTAACAGCAACAAACTTTCTATGATCATTATTATTGTATTAAGTAATAAATAGTAATCATCTACGGATGAGTTAACGCTGTTGAGTTTGATTGTGAATTCGTGTCAAGTGACTAGAGCTTGATACTTGTGAAGATGTAGAGTGAGTGCACTTTTTGCAACCAACTAATGGTGAGTAAGATGACGATGAGTGTTAAATATTAAATATTTTTTTTGTGAAATCAGCGTCGTCTCCTTAACTGGACTAGGCTATAGCGTAGGCTCTCTGCTTAACCAACCTTCAATACCTAACAATTATAATGTGGTAATATTTTGACAATCAAAGTTATGAAAACTGTCAAAAGCTACGTACATACTTAGGTTACATAAACTACAAAAGCAGCTTTAAAAAAATGGAATAAAATTGATTTCACTTTCAAAATTCAAAATAAAATATATTAAAAACAGTGCATGCATCCGAATGCGAACTGTGATTAAAACCTATTCTTCCAGAGAAGATAACAAAATTCCAAAACGGTAAAAATAAATAAAAAAACAAATATGATGTGAAAGAGCACCAAAATCTAACTAAAAATAATTTACGGAAAACGTTAAGACTGTGTGACTTTAAAACAAAGGTATTAATAATGATTAGTGCTGAATTGACTAAATATCAATGATCCGAGACTTGGCTGTCTTCATCAACTCAATAATTTCTGGATCTTCCTGAGCAACAATTTCCTGCCTAGGTTGCCTCAAAGTATCTCGAAGCTTCCGCGGATCTAAGTAGTTAACTCCAATACTTTGCATCCCCCTGGCCAGTTTCCCGAGAGGGGCAAACACCACATTCTTTTGTGCTGGAATAGCGTTTCCATCCTTAATAGCATTCTCGCTATGAGAACCCTTCATATGAACCAAACTAGAAAATATATCTTGATCCGAAGTGGATCGACTATCATGAGGCAAGTTAGGAACTAATTTATGCTTCAGTGTCACCGGCACCTTATTGATGAACGCGTTGTTGAACATTTTCCCACCGGGGGCTGCCGGGGCCACTTTGTTGATGTCCTCGGATGACCGGCTCATCCGTTTTTGATTGGTTGCAGTGGCCAAGGAAGAGCCACCAGCGAGGGGATTGATATGGATTGGAGCCATTTGTGATGGCTCTTCTGTAATCCTGATTTCAGGGGTTGTAGGCCTGCCAATTGGTGCGTTTGGGATACTAACGGTGATACCTAAGCTATTTGTAGGGAGGGAATACCTATGGCGAGACAACAAGTCCGGAGGGAGGAGCAATCTCAAAGAAGGATTTGTGTCCGAGGATGTTGGGGTGACGTCTTGACTAGCAGCATCCATCATCGGAGTTACTGGTGACACTCCTGGACTAGTTTTGATTCCATCTGTTAGTATTTCGTGTGTTACGCCAATGTGCAGTGATGGAGCACTTCGGATGGGAACTGACACAATCCCACAACTAGGCAAGAACAAATCCATTAGTTCGTGTTCGTGGATTGCAGGTGAGCCTGCTTCCATCGGGGTTCGTGCAAGCGGTTGGGAGACTATTGACGGTTCATCTGAAACTTTTAGCAACTGTGGAAGCGGTAAATCAGGAAGGCGCCCTCCCGGAGTGCTATCAGCCTTACCAATTGTGTCCTACGAAAATAAAGCAATACAATTATAATGTTCAATGTCACTTGCCGATTGATAAAAAAATATTTAATTGCATAACTGGAAATGTTAAGATTCATACATCATCAACGTTGGTGCGTTTCTTCTTCAAAAAGTTTGGGGTGAAGCGCTGCATGGAAACCGGATTAAATTCTAAAATACAAGATAAAAATCAGTATTTAAATTACGGCAACATGCTGGATATTTTATTTACTTGCTAACCAAATTCTTCACTTACTACGGCTTAAATGTTCCGCATTTGAATCTTGAGCTGGTGCTGCAGGGGTACTACCCGTATTCCACCTAGGAATCCAAGCGTTAATACCTGGGACACCCTTTTGAATACTTTTTGGGGGTATTGGCACTGCTGCCTGAACAACTGTAACTGGGATCGCCTTCTTTGAGTTGGTAAACACAGCTGCCTTAACAGTCTCTGCCAACATCTTTAAAGCCTCTGCAAATTTTAAAAGTTATCCACAATATTATTGACCTGAAAAATGGATACCTATATTCAATTATGCAATCAAAATTCTTAAAACCATCAAAAGCAATTACCCATCATTTCATCCGGATGACCAATTTGAGTAAGACAGTTGTTGAAGAATCTTAAGTTGGAAGATCGAAAGTGAAAAAACTCTTTGGTTTCATCCTCTGCCACAAAATGAAGCTTCAACGAAGGAACAACCGCCTGAGAGCTACTGTTTGTAGGGGCATGGAACAATCCCCAAACACCAGTTGCAGCGTGTTGAGCAACCGGCTCAGTAATTATCTCAAGAGAAGTCACACAGTTCAGACTGACTTTTGTCGAGCTGGCAATTGTATCCAAAGTCCAGTCATAGCTGAAAGGGAGCCAACCCAGAATAATTATATAATTGTACCTCATCTCAACGAACACGGCTCATAAATTTCAAAACCTTTTACAACTTCTGCTTACATTGCTACAAAGCATTCACTTTCCGTCAAAACCAACACGGTGTCAACTTCAACAGCTCCCGCTTCGTTGGTCCTAACATTTTAATACATCGTTTAACCTTAGTTGGGTATTAAGTAACATGCTAAAGTAAATTTTTTTTTATATAAGTATGAATTGAGGCTGCTGGCCATTATGATTTGCACTCACTTTGCATTCACCAACCCCCACGACCCAATGACAATACTTTGAGCTGGAACCAAACAATGTCGTACATCTTCGATGGTCTGCATGATCAGTTCCGTGGTAATATCTTTCTCTTCCACTGCATCTTTTTCAAGGGTCAACTCTTCCTCACTTACACTGCTTCTGACACCTGTCGTAACAAACCAGCTCGTTATAGTTTCCATGCATAAACATTCAGTAAATACTATCTCTAAATAACCTCCTTACAACAACCAACTACACTACTATCTATTCTTACCTAGTATTAAGTCGATGCAAGCTTGACGTGTTCCATCCTTCAAACGATTGTTCAGATACCTGATCAGAAAATTATTACAATGCAATGTTATTACAAAAACACTGACTTTCACTTCCATGTCTAATCTGGATAGCTTATTTTTAAATACCTATTGGCCGAATTCATTCCATCCCGCATTACCCCAGCAAATCTTCTTTCGCCTGTTCTGGTAAAGTCGCCCTATTGTAATTGAGTTTCGTTAAAACAATAATTATTTTACAATTATACCTAAAGATAATTTTCTTCATTATTTATTCATTATATGTATTTGAGAACTTTACCTTCAGAGCATTAGTTCCAGCATATTGTTTACTAATAATGTCTCCATTGTTAGCCCAAACTTCCAAAAACTTCTTCCGAATACTTTCTGAGAGTCCCACTTCTGGTAGGAGAAGGCCGATCTTGCTCAACTGAAGACTGAGAACCTCCCGGGCTAGGAAACTCTGGCGAATAAAAAAGTTTTTTTTAATTGAAGATTTTTTATATGAAATTATTATGATCAACTATTGTTAACGTATGAGTACAATGTGTTCTTTACCTGAACAACATTCGTTCTATCTAAGCAGTCAACGCAATTAACCCGGAATGTACCGTTTTGCTGCATAACCGTTCCATAGGAATCCACCCAACAGTATGCCATACTTTTTACTACATCGGCAAGACTTTCGGTGAGCAGCTTTACATTGTCAAACTTCAAACCTCGACTGAAACAATTCACAAACAAACGAAATCGTTATAATCTTTTTTTAAACAAATCTGCACAGGTACTAAATTGGCTTACTTGAACTTATAACATACCATTTGTTGTGGAAATCGAAGGTTACGTATAAAATATTTTCGGAATTATAGAGCAGGACACATTTTCTGTATGCGTCCTCCAGAACCTTCTCCCTCCCAATTTTTTCCACCAGGTTGATTAAATTTAAAGTTCCATATATTTTTAACTCTTCGTCCATGTGCTTTTCAAAAGACGGCAGACTCTCTTCGATGGCTGAGTGGCAAAAAAAATGCGGTAAATTAATAATAGGTTTACTTTCAATCGTCTAGAAAGCTGTTCGGATGGATTAATTGTTATAATATGTGTTTGTTGTACTTTTATCCAACAATATAGGCGGTCGGTATTTATATCCAGGCTGACTCCAAAATACAGGGACGGAACCACGGGTTTGGACAAAGGAAATCATGTGCCCTCGAAACACCACGATCTGTTCAGTTTCTACGTAGTTTGCAACCTTTCCCAGATCGTCCACCCCTCTTTTTAAATAACGCGTTCCAGCTCGATGCCTGCTTCGTCTTGATATCAATATTAATTCCAGACATGGAGAAGGTATCTAAAATCAAAATGATTTCAGAATTGTAAAACTTCGTCATGCATGCGTCAAGTGCAAATATGCAAAAATCAAATCAGCCTCATTGTTAAAATATAGTCATGATATGATAAATACCTCTGAATCGCCTGCTGGGATTCTGGTATTCGGATCCACTTCACATATTGCGTGTTGAACGCTTCCTTGTAAGATGGAAATTGCCCATTTTTGAAGCGGGGAATCCTAAAATTAACAAAAAATAATAATAAAAAAATATATTAAAATATTGGATTTAAACGCTATTGAGCCAGTAGCTTACAATTTCATAGCTCGACAAATTAAATCTGATGCACTATGAAGGCACAGCTTACCTGTAGCAAGACATCCGAGAGCATATAATAGTTCCAAAAGAATCTTTTGTCGACATCGTCGTCAGGCTCATTAGATTTACCCTCTTCAGTTTTTTCATTTCTCACTTGTTGTCCACTTTTGGATTCAGGCTGTTTCAGCGTTTGACGTTGAAGCGAGTTGAATATGTCATATCCATTGGAATAATAAAAGGAATCCGCTTCCATAAACATTTTGTAGTATTCATCCAAGAGTCGTCGTTCTGTTCTATCGACACGCCTGTAATTAGTAATATTACAGCACAACGACCGTTAAAGAACATACCTACATCAATGAAAATAAATAAAAAAAAATGAAATAACCGTGCTGAAAATTTGTTAGTGGGCATAAATTCTTCCTCACCCTCCATACTTTCTACTGTTCGGACAGGCAGGTATTTTCACTCTATTCCAAGACAGCGCAGGTATTGCGGGATCAGTCACCCCTTGGGGCCTTGTCTGCTGAGGTGTGGCAGAAGGAGAGATCGCAGCCCCTGTGTGGGTGGGGCTAACCTCATGTTTGGACTTCGAAGTTATACATTCCACCT